>JARQOD010007592.1:0-38700 GCA_033576555.1 Oophaga sylvatica | reverse complement strand
ATGGTTATGACTCGCAAACTTTTTGAGGTGATTCATAAGTTTCTTCCATTCAGGGACAACACTGACAGCCTTCCCCGTGATAACCCGAATTTTGATAGACTGTTCAAAATTCGGCCGATCATCGAACACTTCAGCAACAAGTTTGCTGAAGTGTACATTCCCCAAAGGGAAATTTGTGTGGATGAATCCCTCATCCACTTCAAAGGGAGGCTTCAGTTCCATCAGTGCCTGCCCAGCAAGAGGGCGAGGTACGGGATAAAACTCTATAAGCTGTGTGAGAGTACCTCAGGGTACACTCGCAGCTTTAGAGTTTACCAAGGGAAGGACACCAAGATCCAGCCCCCAGAATGTCCACCTGCTCTGGGGGTGAGTGGGAAAATAGTGTGGGATTTGGTCCACCCACTGCTTGATAAAGGTTACCATCTGTACGTTGATAACTTTTATACAAGCACCCTACTATTTCAATCCCTCTCTGCCAGAGCTACCGTCGCTTGCGGTACCGTGCACAGAAACCAGAGGGGTCTCCCTTTATCGCTAATTGAGCAGCCTCTCCCAAAGTGCGAGAGCCGAGCCCAATGTAGCGGCAACATGCTTGTTGTCAAGTTCAAAGACAAAAGGGACGTCTTTTTCTTGACAACAATCCATGGTCCCGGCACCACGGCCACCACTGTTCGAGGTACCCCAGCACAGGTCCACAAACCGGACTGTGCCCTGGGGTACAACAAACACATGGGAGGAGTTGATCTTTCTGATCAAGTCTTCCAGCCCTATAGTGCCTTACGGAAGACGAAGGTGTGGTATAAAAAACTGGCTGTCCACATCGTACAAATGGCACTGTATAACGCATACGTGCTATCACGATGTGCAGGCCAGACCAACAACACCTTCCTTCAGTTCCAGGAGTCGGTGATAAAGGCCATGATTTTTGGAGAGGAGGACGGAGCGTGCCCCAGCACCCATGGAACTCAAATTTCCCATATGGTACCAGGGCAACATGCTCCCACTAAGGAGAAAGCAAAAAAAAGGTGACGGGTATGCTATAAAAGGGGGATAAAAAGGAATCTCGTTTCCAATGTGAAATATGTCCTGACAAACCTGCACTGTGTTTGAATGAATGCTTTAGTATTCATCACACATCCGTGGACTAAACACATCCTGACATTCCCGTACAGCACTCACCCACACCAGACTGACATACACAACACCCACACACACCAGCCTGACGTACACTACGCCAAACACCAACCTGACGTAGTTTATGTCAGGTTGGTGTGTGGTGTACGTCAGGATGGTGTGTGTGTGGTATATACTACACCACACACACCAACCTGACGTACACTACACCACACACCAACCTGACCTACACTACACCACACATGCCAACCTGACGTAGTGTGTTAGGTTGGTGTGTGGTGTGGTGTAGTATACGTCAGGTTGGTGTGTGTGTTGTAGTGTACGTCAGGTTGGTGTGTGTGTGTGTGTGGTGTATACTACACCACACATATCAACCTGACACACTATACCACACACCAATCTGACGTAGTGTATGTCTGGTTGGTGTGTGGTGTACGTCAGGATGGTGTGTGTGTGGTGTATACTACACCACACACATCAACCTGACATGCACTACACCACACCACACACCAACCTGACGTACACTACACCACACCACACACCAACCTGGCGTATACTACACCACACCACACACCAACCTGACCTACACTACACCACACAAGCCAACCTGACGTAGTGTATGTTAGGTTGGTGTGTGGTGTGGTGTAGTTTACGTCAGGTTGGTGCGTGTGTTGTAGTGTACGTCAGGTTGGTGTGTTGTGTGTGCGTGTGTTTGTGTGATATATACTACACCACACATATCAACCTGACACACTACACCACACACCAACCTGACGTAGTGCATGTCTGGTTGGTGTGCGGTGTACGTCAGGATGGTGTGTGTGTGGTGTATACTACACCACACACACCAACCTGACGTACACTACACCACACCACACACCAACCTGACTTACACTACACCACACCACACACCAACCTGACTTACACTACACTACATATACGAACCTGATGTAGTAATGTTAGGTTAGTGTGTGGTGTGGTGTGTACGTCAGGTTGATGTTTGTGGTGTAGTAAACACCACACATGAACCTGACACATACTACACTATACACACCAACCTAATATACACTACATCACACCACACACGAACCAGACATGCGCTATATACAGAGGCGTAGCTAGGGGTTCAGCTCAGGGGGGGCGAAACATCTGAGTGGGCCCCTAACAGTAGGACATATCATTGGAGCAACCTGCGCAACCGCGCATGGGCGCAAGAGGTAATTGGGGCCCATATATTCCTCCAAAGAAGATGCAATTTTGCATTTTTAGGAGCTCTTGGGCTGCAAAGCGCCCATATATTGTTCTTGCACAAGGTCCTACAGAACATATAAGAGATTACAGTACAGTTATAGATGGTGACTTACAGAGGACGTCCTTTCAGATGGAGTCATTCACTTTTCCTGTCTTTTCCATCTGGCCCAGACCGACATGTCGACTTCTCCAGCCAGGGCTCATCTGCACAGATTACAACAAAGACACATCTGACTTCTCACATTTCCAGCACCGTTCACATGTAGAATCATAATCCTCATGTCCAACTCCCAGCTCAATGCTGTATTCACTAAACCATCTCAGACAGATGTCTGTCCAGCCTATGTGTGAAGATCTCCATTGAAGGAGAACTCACCACCTCTCGTGGCAGCCTGTTCCACTCATTGATCACCCTAACTGTCAAAAAGTTTTTTTCTATTATCTAATCTGTATCTTCTCCCATTCAGTTTCATCCCATTGCTTCTTGTGTTTCCACAATGTATTCCCAACCTGCACCAACTTCTCATCCTGCTGATACCAAAATACTGAGCCGCTGTTGCCATATGTGACCCTATTACTGCACCTGATACCCCAATACTGAGCCGCTGCTGCTGTATGTGACCCTATTACTGCACCTGCTGTGTGGTACAAAAATAAAGCTCCTCTTAGTGCCCCACATAATAATGCCCCCACTGTGCACCTTAGACCTTAATAATGCCTCCTTTGTGCTCTCTAGATGGTAAAATTGCCAATATTAATTTCCTGTGCATGTGCCCTCCACATTTTGTCCCTGGGAAGTAATAATACTCCATGTGCAACTTTGATGGTCACAATACTGAAAGCCCCTATAACAATAATGTTTAAGTGCCCACTTAACATTAAATTATGTCCCTTACATTCCCCATGTACAAGTCCCCTATATACAGTATGGTGGGCCCACAGCTCCCTCTACACCATATGATGATCCCACAGCTCCAGCTCCCTCATACACAATATGATGATCCCACAGCTCCCCAATGCACTGTATGATGATCCCACAGCTCCCTCATACACTGTATGATGATCCCACAGCTCCCCTATACACCGTATGATGATTCCACAGCTCCCCTATACACCGTATGATGATCCCACAGCTCCCCTATACACAGTATGATGATCCCATAGCTCCCCTATACACAGTATGATGATCCCACAGCTCCCCTATAACAGCATGATGATCCCACAGCTCCCCTATACACACTATGATGCTCCCACAGCTCCCCCATACACACTATGATGCTCCCACAGCTCCCCTATGCACTGTATGATGATCCCACAGCTCCCTTATACACAGTATGGTAGGCACACAGCTCCCTTATATACAGTATGATGGGCCCGCAGCTCCCGTACATACAGAATAATGTCCCCCAGAGCTCCCCTATATATATAGAATGATGTCCCCACTGCTCCTCCATTACACAGTATAATCGTTAATAGTGTTCTGACACTGTGCGGCGCCTGCACTGAGAGCCCCTCTGCCAGGAGGAAATTAACTTTATTCCTCCCGGCAGCCTTGCTCTTCCAGTCATAGGGGCTGCGCTGGCACGGTTTCAGTCACCGCTCTGTGTATAGAAAGTGGCGGTGAAAGAGCACCACGGCACTGACTGACAGCTGGCTCAGCACCGTCTCCCACCCAGTAGCTACCCTAATGGTGCCCCTATAAATAATAATGCTTCTTAAGTGCCCACATAATTATTAACTGAGTCTGCCTATGCACAGTTGTAATGGCCCCAGCATCACTGATGTGAGCAGGGGGTCGTGTGATGACTCTTTTGGCTTCTTCCAATTATCTTCTATTGAGTGAAGTCAAACTTATCTAGTCGTCATGCGCAAATAGCAAATGTGGTCACCTGATCGCCTGATTGCACCAGTGGTCTTGGGGTCTCATGACAGCAGGTGCACCATATCATGATTTGGCCGTCTGTAGTCTCAGAGTGACTGCAGACAATTATCCCGAGCCTTTAATAACTTTATAATAATAAATGAATTATGAAATTATTAAATAGAATGCAGCTCGTGGTTACACTTGCTAAGGGGCCGACAGACGGACATATTTTCCATGCGAGGATCGTATCACCATACTCGGACTGACAGTTGGCTCTCCTGACCTGAGTGTAACAGCTGCATAGTAATCCATCACACTGTCACGCTCATGTCAGGAGCGGCAGCAGGCAGTCCGAGGATTGCGAAGTGATCCTTGCATGAGTTATATGGCCGTCTGCCTGCGCCCTTATGCTAAGGCCGGGGTCACACTTGCGAGAAACTCGCACGAGTCTCGCACCTCAACACCCGGCACTGCCACCGGCACTCGGGAGCGGAGTGTGTGGCTGCATGTCTTTCTATGTATTTCTATGCAGCCGCACATGCCGGTCCGAGTGCCGGTGGCAGCGCTGGGTGTTGATGTGCGAGTTTCTCGCATCACACTCGCAAGTGTGACGCCGGCTTTATACTTATCCAGGGTATACTAATACTTAGATATTAACCCCATCCTCTCACATAAACCCTCCAGTGCCCTGTCTCCTCTCTCCCATAATACCCCCCATCCTCTCACATTCAGTCCCCAGTGCCCTAGCCCCCACAATATCCCATCCTCTCACATTAAGCCCCCCAGTGCCCTAGCCCCCACAATACCCCCATCCTCTCACATTAACCCTCCAGTGCCCTGTCTCCTCTCTCCCATATAACCCATCCTCTTACATCCACCCCCAGTGTCCTAGCCCCCACAATACCCCTGTCCTCTCACATACACCCCAAGTACCCTGTCTCCTCTCCCCTTAATACCCCTCATCCTCTTACATTCACCCCCAGTGTCCTAGCCCCATCCTCTTACATTAACCACCCCAGTGTCCTAGCCCCCACAATACCCCCATCCTCTCATACACCACCAGTGCCCTGTCTCCTCTTCCCTTAATACCCTCATCCTCTTACATTCACCCCAGTGTCCTGTCTCCTCTCCCCCATAATACCCCCATTTTCTCACATTAACCCCTCAGTGCCTTAGCCCCATCCTCTTACATTAACCCCCAGTGCCCTAGCCCCCACAATACCTCCATCCTCACACATTAACTCCCCACTGCCCTAGTCCCAACACACCCATCCTCTCACATTCAGTCCCAGTGCTGTCTCCTCTCCCCCATAATACCCCCATCCTCTCACATTAATGCCCCCAAGTGCCCTAGCCCCCACAATACCCCCATCCTCTCACATTAAGCCCCCCAGTGCCCTAGCCCCCACATTACCCCATCCTCTCACATTCACTCCCAGTGCTGTCTCCTCTCCCCCATAATACCCCCCATCCTCTTACATTCATGCCAAGTGCCCTAGCCCCCACAATACCCAATCCTCTCATACACCACCAGTGCCCTGTCTCCTCTCCCCTTAATACCCTCATCCTCTTACATTCACCCCCAGTGTCCTGTCTCCTCTCCCCCATAATACCCCCATCCTATCACATTAACCCCCAGTGCCTTAGCCCCATCCTCTTACATTAACCCCCCAGTGCCCTAGCACCCACAATACCTCCATCCTCACACATTAACCCCCCACTGCCCTAGTCCCAACACCCCCATCCTCTCACATTCACGCCCCCAAGTGCCCCAGCCCCCACAATACCCCCCATCCTCTCACATTTCAACCCACAGTGACCATGAGATGTCCAAACTAAATGAATGTAATCAATTCCATCCCCACTTACTGATGAAGCTTGCAGGCACAGTGAGGCACGACCAGGAAATGTCCATGTGAGGAGGGCACTAGGACCCAGCGTGCCTGAGCCCATCAGAGTCTGCACAGAAAGTAACTGCAGCTGCTGTGTCAGGAAGGAGCTTCTGGGGTGAGAAAGCCGCACACTGCAGGGACTGAGACTCTGGCTCTGCAACCGGCGCTGTGCAGTCTGTCAGACAGGGGAGCCGGCATTGTGCTGCTCTCCCTGCACCTCAGACGCGGCCACATGAAGTAAGTGGCCATGTCTCCCAGTGGGCCCCTGCATGTGACGGGGCCCGGGGCAATGGCCCCTTCTGCCCCCCCAGTAGCTGCGCTACTGGCTACATACTTTCCATACGCGACATGGTGTCCGCTAACAATTGGAGCTAATTTTCCCTTCAAAAAGTCAAATGGCGCTCCTTCCCTTCTGAGCCCTGCTGTGCGCCTATACAGTGGTTTATGACCACATATGAGGTATCGGTGTACTAAGGACAAATTGCCCAACAAATTTTAGGATCAATTTTATCCTGCTGCCCTTGTGAAAACAAAAAAATTGATGCTAAGAGAAAATTTTTGTGAAAAAAAAGCACTTTTTCATTTTTACAGATCAATTTGTGAAGCACCTGGGGGTTAAAAGTGCTCACTATGCATCTAGATAAGTTCCTTGGGGGGACTAGTTTCCAAAATGGGGTCACTTGTGGGGGTGCTCCAATGTTTAGGCACACAGGGACTCTCCAAATGCGACATGGTGTCCGCTAACGATTGGAGCTAATTTTCCCTTCAAAAAGTCAAATGGCGCTCCTTCCCTTCCGGGTGCTGCTGTGCGCCCAAACAGTGGTTTATGACCACATATGAGGTATCGGTGTACTCAGGAGACATTGCCCAACAAATTTTAGGATCAATTTTATCCTGCTGCCCGTGTGAAAATGAAAAAATTGATGCTAAAAATTTTTTTTGTGAAAAAAAAGTACTTTTTCATTTTTACAGATCAATTTGTGAAGCACCTGGGGGTTAAAAGTGCTCACTATGCATCTAGATAAGTTCTTTGGGGGGTCTAGTTTCCAAACTGTGGTCACTTGGGGGGTGCTCCAATGATTAGACACACAGGGGCTCTCTAAATGCGACATGGAGTCCGCTAACGATTGGAGCTAATTTTCCCTTCAAAAAGTCAAGTGGTGCTCCTTCCCTTCCGGGCCCTGCCGTGTGCCCAAACAGTGGTTTATGACCACACATATGAGGTATCTATGTACTCAGGAGACATTGCCCAACAAATTTTAGGATCCATTTTATCCTGCTGCCCATGTGAAAATGAAAAAAATTGATGCTAAAAGAAAATTTTTGTGAAAAAAAAGTACTTTTTCATTTTTACGGATCAATTTGTGAAGCACCTGGGGGTTAAAAGTGCTCACTATGCTTCTAGATAAGTTCCTTGGGGGGTTTAGTTTTCAAAATGGGGTCACTTGCTCCAATGTTTAGGCACATCAGGGCTCTCCGAATGCGACATGGTGTCCGCTAACGATTGGAGCTAATTTTCCCTTCAAAAAGTCAAATGGCGCTCCTTCCCTTCTGAGCCCTGCCGTGCGCCCAAATAGCGGTTTATGACCACATGTGAGGTATCGGTGTAGTCAGGAGAAATTGCCCAACAAAGGATCCATTTTATCCCGTTGCCCGTGTGAAAATTAATAAATTGATGCTAAAAGAAAATTTTTGTTGGAAAAATTATAATGTCCATTTTTTCCTTCCACATTGCTTTAGTTATGGTGAAGCACCTGAAGGGTTAATAATCTT
Source organism: Oophaga sylvatica (assembly GCA_033576555.1). Lineage (NCBI taxonomy): Eukaryota > Metazoa > Chordata > Amphibia > Anura > Dendrobatidae > Oophaga > Oophaga sylvatica. The sequence goes on along the minus strand of JARQOD010007592.1, from coordinate 30,786 downwards.
CTTGAATGTAGTTTTGAGTAGCTTGAGGGGTGCAGTTTTTAGAATGGTGTCACTTTTGGGTATTTTCTGCCATATAGACCCCTCAAAGTGACTTCAAATGTGAGGTGGTCCCTAAAAAAAATGGTTTTGTAAATTTTGTTGTAAAATGAGAAATCGCTGGTCAACTTTTAACCCTTATAACTTCCTAACAAAAAAAAATTTTGTTTCCTAAATTATTCTGCTTTAAAGTAGACATGTGGGAAATGTTATTTATTAACTATTTTGTGTCACATAACTCTCTGGTTTAACAGAATAAAAATTAAAAATTTCAAAATTTTCTACATTTTTGACAAATTTCCATTTTTTTCACAAATAAGCGCAAAAATTATCGACCAAAATTTACCACTATCATGAAGCCCAATATGTCACAAAAAAAATTTCTCAGAATCGCTAGGATCCGTTGAAGCGTTCCTGAGTTATTACCTCATAAAGGGACACTGGTCAGAATTGTTAAAAATGGCAAAAATAGGCTGGGTCATGAAGGGGTTAATACTGTTTCTTTAATACTGTTTAGCTCTTTACCTCCCTGCGTGGAGTATTTCCCCTGTAAATAAACCCGTTAACCCTTACTCTGCTGTCTGCCTTCCGCCACTGCATCCCGCGTTCCTGCGAATACCACACTAAAGCTTCTTTCACACATCCGGCGGGCGCCTTGCGGCGCCCCCGGCATTTTCCCGCAGCGCCGCATCTGAAAATCTGATGCGCCGCATGCGGCTTTTTTCGTATTGACATGCATTAGCGCCGGATGGCGCCGCATGTCAATGCGTTGCATGCGGTTTTGTCCGGATGCGGCGCAAATGTACATTGCGGCGGCCAGACAAAACGCTGCATGTAACGTTTTTTTTTTTTGCCGGATGATTTCTTATCTCTCCAAGCATCAGAAACCATCCGGCAAAAAAAACGCATTTTGGGCGCCGGAAGTGTGAAAGCTTTTCACATGCGGCGCTGCGGCAAAATGCCGGGGCGCCGCCAGGCGCCCGCCGGATGTGTGAAAGAGGCCTTACACACATCAGTGCTCCAAACATACAACCCAACCTGACAATATTTCGGCTTTTATTGAAGTGATAACATTTGCTGAAAACAAATAATTAAGGGCATTTAAATGGCAATACCCAGCTGCTATTTATCCTTTTATTCCATCCCTATGAAATAAGGGTGTACATTATTTTTCATCCACTGTTATTTTGCATAGTTTTTGGTAAATAAATATTGATACATGGTCGTTTGTCACGTGTTACCGTTCATCTGAGACTGTTTATACCTAATTTTAAGATCTTTTAAATGACGGTATATTGTTATTGCTGATGTAATTTAATATATATAATACATGGGTTTTTTTTATGTGAGTTCACGTCTACCTTTCCCTATTTTTTGGTAAACAGTGTCATCTAGTGGTAATTGTGGGAAATACAATAAACTTCCATGTGAACAGTTTTATTTATGATAGCTCTCCAATAGTATATGACTAGTCCTCTAGTTCTTAGGAGTAGTGATATGCAGACTTCTAGATGTTTGGGTCAGTCTATAAAAAAAAGTTTAGTTTGAGTACCAGAACGGTACTCAAATTCGAAACTGGACCCCATTCAAATGAATAGGGTGTCCGGACATTGTCTTGTCAGCCAAAGGTAAGGAAAAGTTTTCTGTCATCCACTCCTGATTCATTTTTAGAAATGTTAGCTTCCTCACGTTGTCTGTGAACAGGAGGATGCACCTGTCTGTGATTATTCCACCTGTGGTGCTAAATATACATTCTGACATGACACATGCTGCATGGTAGCCCAGCAACTACGAGGCATACAGGGCAAGCTTTTGCCATGTGTCCTGTCCATTTTGGATGTCCAATAGTTAAATAGGAAGACCCATCAGTTAATATGTGGATATGTGTGGACACATACTCTTCCACCAGGTGGAAATGCTGCCTCCTGCTGATATGCGCAGTATCACATGGTGATGCTCTATGTTGTGGTGTGCTCATGAAGTTTTGTCAAATTGCAGCCATGTTGACCCTGCCTTTAGAGGTGTTGGTGGTGCTCAAGCTGTGTTGGCAACTTCCTTCTCAACCTCTGCCTTGTTGTTCCATTGAGCCTCCACTGTCAGGTGGGAAAGCAATAAATTTTTACTCTAGAAGCATCTGCTTGTATTGACACATTTTTCAACCCGGCTCCAGTGATGGAAGCAATGATGGTACGTTGTCGTTGTAGCGGGGTTCCAGCAGGGTGGCCATCCAGTAATCTGCTCTGGTAACAATATGAGCAATTCGGCTGTTGATGCGCAGGCATTGCAGCATGTATTGGCTCATGTGTGGCAGGCTGCCCAGAGCCAACGACAAGCTGTCCTTGGTGGGTGGTAAATCGTTTGGGTCCTCACTATCCTGCTAGCCACTCTCCAGTGTTACCTGTGAGCTGCTCAGAGAGCCACCCTGCTGTGAACATGGCTGCTCCTCCTCCTCCTCTTTACCCTCCAAAATTGCTGGACACTTGTGTGCCTGACCTCTGTTCGTACAATAACCCATGCTCCAAGCCATGTGGACTGCAGGCCTGATAACGTTGAAAATAGTCCCTGTTCCTTCTGCTCCTCTTCCTCCTGTGCCACTACCTTATGCATCATTGCCTGAGGTGTTGTTTCCAGGAGGCATACAAGTGGTATCATAGTGCTGATGATGGAGTCCTCAGCGCTGGCCATGTTGCTGGAATATTCAAAGTAGCGCAATACAGCATACATGTCCCGCATGAAGGCACACTCATTGGTGGTAAAGTGTGGTTGTTCCAGCTGAACAACTCACCTGTGCATGTTGCAGCTGAAATTTTACAATTGCCTGCTGCTGCTCACATGTCCTCTCCAGCATATGCAGGGTGAGTTCCACCTTTCTGGTACGTCGCATGTGAGGCAGTGAGATGGAAGACGGAAGTGACGTTGCAATGCAGAGTGGTGTGCCGGAGCATGGTGAGAATGCCTAAAGTGTGAACACACTGTCCCCATTTTGACCAGCATATCAGACATTTCTGAATAATTTTCGAGAAAGCACTACACCACCGAATTAAGCACATGTGTTAGGGAAGCTATGTGCATTAAACTGGCTAGGCCCAGAGCTGCTACTAGATTTCGCCCATTATCGCACACTACCAGGCCGGGCTTGAGGTGAAGCTGTGTGTAGCCCTGGTGGTAGGCACACGCAGTACCCTGGGGAGTGTATGGCGAGACGGCGGCTTAAAGCTCAATATGCATTCATTCTACACACACTAGACACACCCTTGGGGTAGTGAAGTATACTCTAGGGAGTGGTCAAGAAGGTATGTGTAGGAGTGATTTTAGTCAGTTAGTTAGTTCCTGTTCCTGTCTTCGGGCAGTAAGGACGTGGAGAGTCTGCGTCTGGACTACAGTGAGAGAGTCTGCATCTGGAGGGAGGAAGGAGTCTAGATTGCTATCTCATCAGCTTTGAAAGTGGAGTCTGGTATAGGTGTCGATATACACCTTAGTCTGGTCAGAGCTGTGTCATCTCCTCAGCATACAAAGAAGGAAAGAACAAGTTGTAACCCAGAAAGTCTTCAGCATTCCTGTCAAAAGGACAGTATCAGGTACAGAGACGTGCTCCTGCCTGTGATAACTGAGCATCTGTGGTTGGCTTGATTGGAAGGAAAAAGATTGGAAGTGACTGCTCGACCCCTGGCTAGTAAGAGTGTTTATGTTACCAGCGTGGACAAGGCGAAAGGCAAGTGGATTAGAGAATTGGCGCTTCAGGATTGCAGAAGTCCAGCGCCTTGTTACCGGTCACTGGGGACCGAAGAGTCACTGTTGCTTCAGGCACAGTGACAGGACAACCAGGAATCTACCGGACCCTAGGTCGCGGCAGACAAGCCCCTTATAGTCGGTACGTAGCTGGGGTCAGAGGGAGTGAAGACTTTGGAGTTCTGCAGGACAAACATAAGTATTCAGCTCCTTCACAGGAAGGCCCCTAACACTAAGCTGACTGGGCAGTTACAGCTAAGATTTGCTGGAATCATAGAGGGAACTACGCTTCAGGCTGGTTGTACTCGTTTATTGGAGTTAAAGGAGGCCCCTAACTTGTCCAGCTGCCGTCTCAATATACACTCCCCTTGGATCAGCCTCCCTGGGACCTGCCTTATCTTTCTGCAAGTAAAGGTATGGAAAGACTTTGACTGTGTGAGACTGTGTTATTTACCGGCACCCGACTTCACCATCTTAACAGACTTTGAGGGAAGAGTCCCACCTGTAGGGGACCTGACATCTAGCTGCCTCACCATCCCCTCAGAGATCTACAGCAGCGCTGGTACTAATTACCAGAACACTACAGGTGGCGTCACGAACTGTATATAGTTATCCCCTGTAAATATCCCCCAACAACATACGCCAGACCGCCAGGGCCACAGACCGAGCCACAGCTACCTGTGACAACAAACCCCATAGACTTCCATGGGCTCGGCTCTGAGTACCCCATTGCCCTGGTAATCCACAATTGTGGTGGCGGGTCGACACAACTAAACTTGGCGTCACGAACAGGATACCAAACTCGCGAAATTGCGAGCCCTGCGTGCCTAAGGACTTGTTTTTGTAAAAAGGACTGTTTGCACTTTTGGCGCCAAAATCGCCATTTTTGTCGCCATATTCGCGCCCTCAGGCGCTGGAGAAGAAGGTGGGCGTACCTTCGTGGGCGTCTACCCCCCTGTGGCGCGAAGAAAATGCCTGTCCTCTCAAAGTGCTACTATAACATGCGGTCCTGCCCAACAGCAAAGGAGGTCCGCCTCCTCTTCACCTTCCCTGCGAGGAGGAGGAGACGCAAACCCCACCTCCACGGAAGAGACGGATGTCTCCAGAGAAAGAAAGAAAAATGATGGAGGCCGGACGTGTGGAGCCGAGCGGAGCAGCGGAGGAAGGCAGGCCCCGGGGTCCCGCCAAGCTGCCATCGGCATCCGAGGCCTATGCGATTCTGCACCTGCAACAGGCGTTGTTAGAGGTCCAGGAGGAGAACTCACGCCTAAAGCAGTTGTTCCAACCTGGACTGGAGGAGATTGAGAGGCGCCGCTGTAATCTGCAGAAATGGCGGATGACGAACACGGCGTCCTCTCCCCTCAACGAACCCCCACGATACAAAGTACCGAAAAGTCTGCTGCCCAAGGCGAAGGAGCAACCGGAGGCTGCCCCCGAAATTACCGTTCCCGATCCCACTGGTGAAGCGGTGGATGCGGAGGAGGTTGAGGAGGTACAGCCAATCCCGGAACGCCCGCCCGGCCAGGAGGCCGCAGCAGATTATCGGTCCCCGGCAGGGACACCGGAGGGGTCCTGTCCGTCACTACCAGACATCGACTGGGACGAAATGGCGCGCCTGGATGACGTCGCCTACACCGCCCAGTGGGAGCAAGAATGGCGGAGTCGTGAGGAGACAAAGAGGCGCCAGCAGGAGGAAGCGCGGGAAATCAAGAAGAACCGCCAGCGACAGTTTGCTGAGCTGATTGCTGACAAGGAGACTGTCCGTCGCGACAAAGGTACCTTACGGGAACCGCGGCGGCAGGGGTGTGTGACTGAGTTCCAGCTCCGGAAGGGCTGGGGCTTTATTCGTGAGCCGGGCCTCTACCCAGCGGTCTTCGTTGGCAGGCGTGACGTGGAATCTCACCTGCCACAAGGCCATCCCGGGAGGGACTTAGTAAACGGCGAAATAGTCACCTATACGCGGCATTGGGGAATGAAGGGGTGGTATGCCCTGAACGTCGCCATCGTCCGCGACCCCGTCCTAGACGCCGGTACCGTCACCATTACCGCAGCGTCCCCGTTTCCAGCTTCAGTAGCATCCGGCCGTGCCCCAGCATCGCCCCCTTCAAAATCATCGCAACATGCGACCCAAAGTCCATCGCAAGTGAAAGTTACTTCCACATCGCCAAATGCGACCCAGTCTAGATCGCAAACCCTGACGCGGTCTATATCATTGACTGTAATTGAGACGCAATCGGTGTCATGCGAAGAAAGTATACCCGTTGCGCCCCTGGAGGTTCAAACCAGAACTGTCGCAACCCAGACCCTGATCGCAGCACATGATTTGCTGGTCCTGGGATCAAGGGCCCATTGCGTTGTTCCAGCCCCCGGCGTGGAAGATGTGGTGGAAAATGTCTTAGTAGCTGATGAATAAATAGTAAGAGTTGGTGAGATCCCTATCGGATCTACCACAAGTAGAAAGTAGAAAGTTTTACAATGTTTTTGAAAAAGAGTTTTGCACAAGTTATATATAATGAATATATATTTCTAGTTATAGAATGCCCGGCTGGGTAATTGATAATTGATAATTGATAATTGATAGATGGTAATTGATAATGAATAATTGCTAATGTGATTTATTATGTCTTCTTTTATAAATGGACTTTTTGAGGTAAAGGACTATGCTTACCCAGAACTCTTTTGTACATAGTTGCGCTTTGGCGCCCTATCTTGGTTTTACATAAGCCATCCATATCTACCTCTGAAAAACAAAACCCGTGTGGTGTGGCACTGAGTGAGGTCTGCACTTGGATGTCCTGCAGCCCACCCAGGACCCACGTTGAAGGTTTGGTGCGGGTCCTTCACAAGTATCTTGTATATCTATTTATTGAAAATGCTATTTGATACTATTTGTATTAAAGTTTGTAACGTTCGAAGTATTCTTACCTCCCGGATGGGAAGATGTTATTGTTCCAAATGTTATTGCATAAACAAAATTTTTCTGTCTTTTGTATTTCACAGCCCGGGAGTGCTGTCGTTTACCATGGGGGAATGTGTAGCCCTGGTGGTAGGCACACGCAGTACCCTGGGGAGTGTATGGCGAGACGGCGGCTTAAAGCTCAATATGCATTCATTCTACACACACTAGACACACCCTTGGGGTAGTGAAGTATACTCTAGGGAGTGGTCAAGAAGGTATGTGTAGGAGTGATTTTAGTCAGTTAGTTAGTTCCTGTTCCTGTCTTCGGGCAGTAAGGACGTGGAGAGTCTGCGTCTGGACTACAGTGAGAGAGTCTGCATCTGGAGGGAGGAAGGAGTCTAGATTGCTATCTCATCAGCTTTGAAAGTGGAGTCTGGTATAGGTGTCGATATACACCTTAGTCTGGTCAGAGCTGTGTCATCTCCTCAGCATACAAAGAAGGAAAGAACAAGTTGTAACCCAGAAAGTCTTCAGCATTCCTGTCAAAAGGACAGTATCAGGTACAGAGACGTGCTCCTGCCTGTGATAACTGAGCATCTGTGGTTGGCTTGATTGGAAGGAAAAAGATTGGAAGTGACTGCTCGACCCCTGGCTAGTAAGAGTGTTTATGTTACCAGCGTGGACAAGGCGAAAGGCAAGTGGATTAGAGAATTGGCGCTTCAGGATTGCAGAAGTCCAGCGCCTTGTTACCGGTCACTGGGGACCGAAGAGTCACTGTTGCTTCAGGCACAGTGACAGGACAACCAGGAATCTACCGGACCCTAGGTCGCGGCAGACAAGCCCCTTATAGTCGGTACGTAGCTGGGGTCAGAGGGAGTGAAGACTTTGGAGTTCTGCAGGACAAACATAAGTATTCAGCTCCTTCACAGGAAGGCCCCTAACACTAAGCTGACTGGGCAGTTACAGCTAAGATTTGCTGGAATCATAGAGGGAACTACGCTTCAGGCTGGTTGTACTCGTTTATTGGAGTTAAAGGAGGCCCCTAACTTGTCCAGCTGCCGTCTCAATATACACTCCCCTTGGATCAGCCTCCCTGGGACCTGCCTTATCTTTCTGCAAGTAAAGGTATGGAAAGACTTTGACTGTGTGAGACTGTGTTATTTACCGGCACCCGACTTCACCATCTTAACAGACTTTGAGGGAAGAGTCCCACCTGTAGGGGACCTGACATCTAGCTGCCTCACCATCCCCTCAGAGATCTACAGCAGCGCTGGTACTAATTACCAGAACACTACAGGTGGCGTCACGAACTGTATATAGTTATCCCCTGTAAATATCCCCCAACAACATACGCCAGACCGCCAGGGCCACAGACCGAGCCACAGCTACCTGTGACAACAAACCCCATAGACTTCCATGGGCTCGGCTCTGAGTACCCCATTGCCCTGGTAATCCACAATTGTGGTGGCGGGTCGACACAGCTGCACCAATCACTCATTTGTCTGCTCTTGGTCCTCATCAACCGCTCCTGTGCGGTGTGGGATCTATCCTCTAAACAGATGAGTTTCAGATCCGCCTGATGTCTTTTCGCCTTGGCTTTGCTGAAGTTGATTGTGCAGGTCCTACTTTGAGTTGATGATGAGGTGGTGGAGGAAGCGGAGTAGGAGGAAGCGGAAACCTCAACCGAGGAATATCCAGCAATCCTCAGTGGTTGTAGGACATGAGGTAGAACGCCTTCCTCCTCTTGCCCATCCACCACTACATTTACCCGGTGGGCAGATAGGGAGATGTGATTTCCTGTTCGTGCTTACTGGTCTACATATCGGTTATGTGGACCTTGCCACTAATAGTGTTGCGCAGTGCACACCTAATTTGGTATGCCACATGTGTGTGCAGAGCAGAGATGGGCTGCCTGGAAAAGTAGCAGCGGCTTGGAAAAAAAATACTGTGGGGCAACCACCATCATCAATTTTTTTTAAACTGTCAGTCTCCACCAGCCGAAATGGATGTATTTCAAAGGCGAGTAATTTGGAAATGCTTTTATTCAGGACCATGGCTTGTGTGTGGCTAGGTGAGTAATTCCTCTTTCTCTCCAGTGTTTGGAGGATGGAAAGCTGGACATTTCCATGGGACTATGTGGAAATGCTCAGTGTGAGGAGCTGGCTACTTACCAAAGACTATTGGACATATGGACGTAGAGTGGAGCCCACGGCTCTGTGGGTTGCCGACATTTTCCAGCATGGAGCGCCAGTTGTGTCGATATTATTGTATTTTATTAGAGATTTGCTTCCTGTGCTTTATTAGTGATTTGCTTGCTCATCACTTTAGCCTCAGTAATCACTGTTTCCATTCAGTGACAGTAAGCAGAGGAAGACTTGCAGGCTAGATCTTATGCATACATGAGGCCCAGGGTCGGATTAAGAACATGATGGGCCTGGAGCTGAAGGGGCGGGGCAAGGGGCGGGGCAAGGGGCGGGGCCAAACATGGCAATTCACAAAGGCCAAAATGTAACGTAAAAGATATAAACAAAGTAAATATATGATACATGCCTAATATAAATACAGTGGATATAGAAAGTCTGTTATGTTATGCTTGCAAATTCCTCAATTGTAGAATCAAGATTAAGCTCATTCAGCAATCTATTTTCAATACATAACAGAGAAAGGGCATTTAAACGCTCCTCCATTCTAGTATATGGTGCAGCATTGAATGTCCCATAGTAATATAGGGCAACATTGAGAGGCCCATTCTAGTATATAGCGCAGCATTGAATGGCCCATAGTATATATAATGTAGCATTGAGAGGCCCATATAGCGCAGCATTGCATGGCCCATAGTATATATAGCGCAGCATTGAATGGCCCATAGTATATATAATGCAGCATTGAGAGGCCATATAGGCAGCATTGCATGGCCCATAGTATATATAGCGCAGCATTGAATGGCCCATAGTTGCGCAGCATTGAATGGCCCATAATATATATACATTGGAGCATTGGCATGTGCCCATAGTATATATAGCGCAGCATTGAATGGCCCATAGTTGCGCAGCATTGAATGGCCCATAATATATATAATGCAGCATTGAGAGGCCCATATAGCGCAGCATTGAATGGCCCATAGTATATATAGCACAGCATTGAATGGCCCATAGTATATATAATGCAGCATTGAGAGGCCCATATAGCGCAGCATTGAATGGCCCATAGTATATATAGCGCAGCATTGAATGGCCCATAGTTGCGCAGCATTGAATGGCCCATAGTATATATAATGCAGCATTGAGAGGCCCATATAGCGCAGCATTGCATGGCCCATAGTATATATAGCGCAGCATTGCATGGCCCATAGTATATATAGCGCAGCATTGAATGGCCCATAGTATATATAATGCAGCATTGAATGGCCCATAGTATATATAGCGCAGCATTGAGAGGCCCATAGTATATATAATGCAGCATTGAATGGCCCATAGTTGCGCAGCATTGAATGGCCCATAGTATATATAATGCAGCATTGAATGGCCCATAGTTGCGCAGCATTGAATGGCCCATAGTATATATAATGCAGCATTGAGAGGCCCATATAGCGCAGCATTGCATGGCCCATAGTATATATAGCGCAGCATTGAATGGCCCATAGTATATATAATGCAGCATTGAGAGGCCCATATAGCGCAGCATTGAATGGCCCATAGTATATATAGCGCAGCATTGAATGGCCCATAGTATATATAATGCAGCATTGAGAGGCCCATATAGCGCAGCATTGAATGGCCCATAGTATATATAGCGCAGCATTGAATGGCCCATAGTATATATAGGGCAGCTGAGAGGCCATTTAGTATAGGCAGCATTGCTGGCCAAGTATATATAGCGCAGCATTTCCATGGCCCATAATGTATATATAATGCAGCATTGAGAGGCCCATATAGCGCAGCATTGCATGGCCCATAGTATATGATAGCGCAGCATTGAATGGCCCATAGTATATATAATGCAGCATTGAGAGGCCCATATAGCGCAGCATTGAATGGCCCATAGTATATATAGCGCAGCATTGAATGGCCCATAGTATATATAGCGCAGCATTGAGAGGCCCATTCTAGTATATAGCGCAGCATTGAATGGCCCATAGTATATATAGGGCAGCATTGAGAGGCCCATTCTAGTATATAGCGCAGCATTGAATGGCCCATAGTATATATAATGCAGCATTGAGAGGCCCATATAGCGCAGCATTGCATGGCCCATAGTATATATAGGGCAGCATTGAATGGCCCATAGTATATATAGCGCAGCATTGAGAGGGCCTCTCAATGCTGCCCTATATTACTATGGGCCATTCAATGCTACTGATGGAATTTGTCAGAAACCACACACTTTACAACACAAACCTGTGCAGAGACTTCAGGATTCTCCTATCTGCTTTCACTGTAATATGGCTGGGATTCTTGTAACCGCACACACACCTCTGCCTGTCTCTACCTCTCTCCTCCAGACAGGGACCGTCACTACAACACACTGAACACAGGGCAGGATGCCAATAGGCAAAGATGGAAGAAGACAGTGCATGGATGAGGACAAGTGAAAGGTGAGCTGTGACTGGCTGCTCTGTGGTCACATGTTCTGCCTTCATTTACATCCTGCTTCTGTATTGGGTGAATGAGATAACACTGTGCTGCTGCCGACTCCTCTCCTACAGTACTTTCAGCAGCAGCTTTCCTCTCTCCTCCTCCAGCACACAGTCTCTCCTGGCTTCTCCCCTCCCCCTCCACCACCAGGCTGACGTCAGCAGCACAGGGAAGGGAGGAGAGCAGAGAGCAACCGCAGATGGGCCTATCTCTAACAAGGGGCCTGGAGCTGCAGCTCCATCAGCCCCTACGTTAATCCGGCCCTGAGAGGCCAAACCCAAGCGTATTAATCAATGAACTCTATCATTCTATTGATCTTAAAGCCACTTGTACCATTGTGTGGATGGAGGTTGTATGTAGACCCAATGGAGCCATCACTACATGGTGTCTAACATGCAGTCCCAGTTGACGAGCTTATGGAATATGCTTCATTCTTTGAGCTAAAAGCAAATGTTTAAGGGGAGGGAGAAAAAGAAGCCACATGTTTAGTCATGCAGTTGGGAGAGTGACTTTGAATAGAGAGGATCGAGGATGATGTCCTGGAGCACATTGATGATGAAATATGGAGTTTGTAGATCGGTTGTTGACTGGAAAGATATCCATAAGCTATGGTCCTGATTAGAGTTGAGCAAATTTTTCAAAATTCGGTTCCAATTACGATCGGCAGTGAATATTGTTTTTGCAATATTCACCGAAAACAGTCGAATGTCAATGGAGTCAATGGGAGTAGAAATTAACATATATTATTAGAACCAAACAGCAATCATAAATTCAACATGAATAGGTTGACAATATGGCTTGAATATAGCAGAATCATATTCAGAGACCGATTCCGAACATATTCGCTCAACTGTAGTCGTGATATCCATTATCTGGTGGAACATAAACTGGTAGACTCCATCTACAAGAAGCTCAAGAATAAGGAGCTGAGAGCCCTTTGCTCTGAGAGAGAGCTAGAGTGCTTGCCGGAGGTGACTTGCACAGCCAGGGCTTTTGGGGTACTCGGCCCCGAGCCCGTTCACTTCAATGGGGGATGTCACGGGTAGCACAGCTCGGTCCGTCGCCCTGGGGCTCACCTCAAATGTGGGATATTTTCAGGGGAATAAAGTATTTACAGTTTGTTTGTGACGCCACCTGTGGTACCTGGTCAGGGTGACCAGCGCTGCGATGTAGATCCGCTGAGGGATTGTTACTGGGCAGCTAGGTGTTAAGTCTTCCACAGGCAAGACTGGGTCCCTCAGGGTAGATGGCGGTGTAGGGGTGCAGGAAGGAGAAGGGGCTTTCAGCCGCAGGAGCAATAAGGCAGACACACACACGAAAGTCTCTTTCTGTACCTTTACTGATGTAGTTGCAGGCACATCCCGGGAAGCTGGCAGGGTGGAGGATGCACGTCCAGTATTCCCACTGAGTAGGTGTAGGGCCTCCTTACTCCTGTAGTGTGAGTTTCTGACCTGTATGAAACGAAGTCTAACTCTGTCTTCACTTATACGCCCGGCTGACTTTGAGGTGGAGCCTTCTCTTGGATAGAAAAGTGTCTCTGTATGCAGCGTCCTGCTAGACCCCCATCTTCCTGACCCCGGTTACGTATCAGCACTCCTGGGCCCCTGCGACCTGTAGTCCAGCAGGGTCTCCGGTATCTCCTACTAGTCGTGTAGATGCTAGCAAGCTCGGAACCGGTGTCCGGTATTCAGAGTAGAGGTAAGCTATCAATGCTGTTTCAACCTCCGTTACTCTCTTCTTCTCTTCCACTCGCCTTTCGTCCTACTCCGACCCTTAACATAAGCACACTAGCAATAGATAGCTGATTCTTCTTTCTCTTCACCGCTCTCAAAGCGTCGGCACGCTTGCTCACTATACTGAACTCAGTTGACTCAGTTCTGACCAAGCTGAAGTGGCTATCTTCCTCCACTCTTACTAGCCTCCACACATTGAACTAAGCTCAAGGCTGCAGTCTTTAGGTTCTCTCAGTCACTGCTGTTCCCTTTCCTTCTTTCTTTCTGTAATTCTCTATCTGAAGCAGCTATCAGGACCTTTCGTCTACTGATCTGTGCACACTTCTAGGAGATGACTCTCCACACTCCAAGGGAACTAACAGCTTCTCTCAAACTCGTTCTCTCTCAGCTCTAGACTAATCTGACTAGACTGTCTCACTCTCTGAGGTAATCTGATCTACCTGCTGTGGCTTCACCATCCTTATATATATACTCTCTACAAGGGCTCCCTCTGGTGGCTCCTGGGATTGGTGAAGCTGTGAATGAATATCAACTACGTGTGGGGGTTACCTTTTGTGCATCCTCCTGGGTAATGTGGCTCCAAGCGCAGCTGGGCTACACAGAGGAAAACCAAGAGACCATAATACAACGCTTGGCCAACTGGGACAGTGAAAACCCACATGAGGAGGTCAGTTCAGAAATAGAATAGGGCATCTACATGTAGGGACCACAGCCCAGGGCTTTCTTACAGATGACTAAGTTGAGGTGGATGCTGGAGCATGAGCCACAGAGATAGAGCGGGCGGCGGTGTTAAGAAAATATCTGGGTGTGCGTATAGCAGTACCCCTACCCGCCCCCACACAGAGGGAAGAAGATAACAGGAGAGAGGGGCCCGCATCTTTAAGGTACTGTGATGTACCACAGTTCAATGAGGACACCTCGGATATTGATGAACATCTCGTCTTATTTTTTAAACCTCTGCATGAGGTGTCAGTTATTGACTGGCCCAAATTTTTGAGCGTTAGCCTGACCAGAAAAACAAGAGAAGGTTTCAATAACTTGTCTTCTGGAGATCAGAGATGAAAGTATACTGTTTGCAGCGCATTACTAGAGTGGTATGCCATCACGCCTGAAACCTACCGGAGGAAGTATCGGGAGACTAACAAGCCTGATTCACACACACACCGGTTATTTCCTAACATAATATGTACAGCATGAGCTTGGTAGATAGAATAACTGGGGTCTCAGGAAGCAGAACATGTCTTGGATGTATGCATGCTGGAACAATGCATGTCCAGGCTCGCAGTGGACTTAAAAGAGTAGGTGGCAGATAGAAAACCACTCAGCCTGGATGAGGCTGCAAGATTGGCTGATGATTGGTTTGCCAATCAACCAGGGCCTACATGAAAGGACAGCCCAAGCAAGTTAGGAACAGGGGCTTACAGGCAGACCAGTGAGACCCATGGACTGGCGAGAGGAGAAACTGCCGGGATTTCAGACTTCACAAAGAGAGGGAGGTTTCCCAAGCCCCCACTTACGGACCAAGCCGGGGAGAGAATGGTTAAGCTTCCATAGCTGTGGACATATATGGAGCGCCCACCAGGGTCGGGGGGTACTCTGTACCGGGCCAGTTCTTAAGGGGATGTGTCACAGCAACAGTGACCCAATCCGTAGCCCTGGGTGTCCAATGAAAGTGATGATAAAAGGGGGACAAAGTTTATAAGACATAGTTCGTGATGCCACTGTGGTATTCGGCAAATAAGGTGTTAGCTGACGCTGCAGCTTCAGTCCACTGGGGTAGTTGTTGATGCAGAAGAGTTGGTACAGCTCTCCACATGCAGAGCTATTTTCCAGGTCAGTTGTAGTATGTAAGATGATGGTGATTGTAGAGCAGAGCAAGTGATGCAGCAATAAATAGAGGACACAGCAGGTACAGTCTTTTTAAGTTTACTCACAGTACTGATGTTACAATCCCCAGCCGGGGTGCTGTGTCTTCCAGTGAAGTGGTCCAGACAGCTCTCAGGTAGCTTGGGGTGCACATTGCCAGGGCTCCCTTATATGTTCCTTTCCTGGCCATCTCACTATGCTGGCTACTGCCTCTCCTGCCCTGCGTATTCACACACAGTGTCCTGAGCCAGTAGACTCGGCTCTTGTTGGGCGACGTTGGTCAGACCCCTGGATCCTATATGTCTGCCTTTTCAGTGAATGTGTGGCTGCAGCACATGCAGATACTGCAGTCTCCAGTATCCTAGCTGAGTTGTTAGTTTCTCCATTAGTTTTGGGGCCGGTCCCCTAACTGTAACTTGATCCCTCCAGTTGACTACGGTCAGCATGGATACGGGCCCCACAGGTGGATTCCTGACTACCCATGCCCTAGGACCTCTTCTTCCTCTCCTCTGGAGTCTCTCTCTCGCTCTGTCATCTGGGGACAAGCTGCTCTCAGCTTCAGCCCCCTGTAGACTCTTTATCTGTCTGTCTTTCATTCAGGAGCTAATCTCTGCTCCTCACTCCTCCTCTCCCTCCAGCAGACTCCTTCCAGAAGCTTCTCAGACCACTGTCACCCTCTCTGACTCCTCTCTACTCTCTTTCTCCACCCACACCCTCTACCTAGTCCCTCAGTGGCCTTGAGAGGTCTGGTGTTGTGTGTGAGTCCTGGCAGTGCCCCTTCCTTACCTGAGAGTGGAGGACCACACCTCTGGTTGAGGTGCAGTACCTCTGTGGCGACTGAACCTTCAGGGGCGCCACACATAGGACAGTTTGCCAGGGAAGGCCAGGAACATTCTAGTTCATATCACAACCTAGGAGCAGGATTGATGTGCCACTTGGCCAATGTCATAATCTGAAGCCAAGGACTGGTTCACACTGCATCAGTCGAGAGGGAACGGAGCAATTTCAAAATGCCGACTACTCCCCTGCCAGTGGTTAGTAATGCACAAAATGCAATGACTGTTACCATGAGGGAATGTGAACTGGGGGAGGTAAATGATGTCAAGGGGGAGGACTAGAGACTTAAGGACACTGAGTTTACCATCACCCTGGTCAGCCCAAAGATTGTCCCCTCAGAACACTATTCACCAGGCCGCCAAATGACCATCAACCTAGCTGGGGAGTCAGCACTCTGGGGTTGGACACAATGAATGCAAGTTTAGTTGTCATCGGGTATGTGTGAAGTTTCCCAGGACACCCGGCGATCATGGGGAGGATAATATTATTATACATTTTTGTAGCGCCATTTATTCCATGGCACTTTACATGTGAAAGAGACATATGAATATGAATGAGATGGAGGACCCAGCAGGAAAAACAGACTCCTGTCCCTGCAAACTAAATACAGAGTCTTCATCTCAGTACATTCCCCATCAGGGAGTTGGCTGGATCTGAAAGATCATATGAGAGAAGCTGGAGATGTCTACTATGCTGATGTACACCAGGGTGGAATGGAGACTGTGAAGTTTATTCGCAAGAAAGATATGGAATATGCCTTTAGGAAACTGGATGATACAAAGTTTCGGTCTCATGACGGGGAAACCTCTTAAATTCATGTCTGTGCTGAAAAAGTGAGGAGTAGTGTTAGGAACTGGCCACTTAAGCCACTTAATAAAGACTATTGGACGAATGAATGCAGCGTGCAGTTCACAGCTCTACGGGTTGACATTTTTTTTCCAGCACGGAGCACCGATTGCATCAATATTATTGCATTTTATTAAAAATGTGCTTGCTTTGTTTTATTAGTGATTTGCTTGTTCGTCTGTTTAGCCTCAAGAATCAATGTTTCCATTCAGTGACAGTAAGGCCGGTTTCACACGTCCGTATTTCCGGTACGTATTTGACAGTTTGTACATGTACCGGAGACACGTACACACATAGACACATTATAATCTATGTGTCTATGCACATGTGCGTGTTTTCACACGAACCGTGTGTCCGTGTGCCAAACACGTAGACATGTCCTTTTTGACATGGACACACGGACCAGAAAACGTCCCTCAAACGTGCACACGGAGAGCAGTGCACACTGTCCACCGTGTGCACGGACTGCCGCAGGGTAAGAAACGGCTACTGTAAGCCGCTGTCCCCCTACATCTGGTGCTGAAGTTGGCTGTAATTCCCCCTGCTCTGCCTGAGCAGAGGAGAACAAAGAGCACTGTATTAATATACCGCTCATCTTTCTCCTCCTCTGCTCACAGGCAGAGCAGGGAGAATGATGACTGCCGGCTTTAGCACCAGCTGCAGGGGGACAGCGCTTAATGTAGCGCTACTTCCCCGGCGGCCGTCCGTGTGGTATTGATGAGGCACACGGTTGCCATACGTGTGCCGCACATAGTACACACACAGACACACGGGAACATGGACACTGATTTCTCCGGTACCGATTTTTCCGGTAAATATCAGGACGTGTGAAACCGGCCTAAGCAAGAGAAGACATGCAGGCTAGATCTTATGCATGGATAAGACCAAACCCAAGAGTAGTAAACAAGAAACTCTATAATTCTATTGTTCTTCCAGCCACTAGTCCCATTGTGTGGCTGGGGATTGTAGACCCAATGGAGCCATCACTACAGGGGTTCTCACATGCAGTCCCAAGTGATGGGCTTATGGAATATGCTTCATTCTTTGAGCTAAAAGCAAATGGGGAGAGAGAAAAAGAAGCCACATGTTTAGTTATGCATTTGGGAGAGTGACTTTGAAAGGAGAGGATTGAGAATGACATCCTGGAGCACGTGGATAGATGGCCTACGGAGTTTGGAGATCGGTTGTTAGCTGGAAGGATATCCATGAACTACGGTCATGATATCCATCGTAGTGTGACTGCACACTATATCATCTGGAGATATCAAAAGCTGTGGGCCAATCAAAATTTGGGAGACAGTGGGTATCTCCCGATATGGAGGCAGTGGAACTACCTATCCCAGGTGGGGAACTTTTAGACTGAGGACATTTTATTTTTGCCATCCACTTGAATTTGCTGTACAATCATTTACATAAGGAATAAAAAATAGTTACATTGTTAACCTGCCTAGATGATTATTACAGCCCACAGCCTCAGATCTTCATATTTGTTGACACTGGTGGTGATGGTGCTGTCACATCCTCTATTTGAGGGGGTGCTGGTGCCCCTGTTGATCATGAGTGGACGAAGATGCCAAGGCTTCAGCAAAACAGGAAGCAGGAGAAGGCTCAGATCTGGCATGCTTTTTAACATGTGTACTCCACTGCAGCTTGTGCTTAGATTTCAGATGCCTCATTATGCAGGTGTTGCTCAAGTTAACAAGATTTATGCCTTGCTTTAGGCTCTGATGCCATAGCTTGCAAACCACTCATGCCTTGTTGTCAGCACCTTAGCTGAAGAAATGCCATGCCATGGAGCTCCTTTGAACTGATTTTGGTGTCCTCATTTCCTTTGCACAGTGGGCAGTATGAGCCGACGTACTGACTAGGGGCTAGCTGCTGTGCTGTTCCACCCTGCTCCTTCTTTTGCTGGGCCACCTCCTTTTCCTTCAAACTGAGCACATCACTATGATGGCCTTCATTCCATGTGTTGTCTAGGACCTCATCATCCACTGCATCATCTTCCACCATTCTGCACCCCTCCTTGCTGATTTGTACACTGCAAAAAGACACAGCAGTTGGCACCTGTGTTTCCTCATCCTCAGTGATGTGCTGCAATGGTCCACTGAACGTGTGTACTGGCCCTCCTATGTACTCATCCTCTGACATGACAAGTGCTTGAGCATCAGTGCATTCGGTCTATTCCACTTGTGGGGCAGGGCCAGATGGATGGGCCATGGAATCCCAGCCAGCAGAGTCATCAAATAGCAGGAAAGTCTGCTGCATTACTTTTGGCTAAGACAGCTTGGCTGTTTTGTAAGGAGGTGAGGTGAAAGAATGATGATCATTGTTCTCGGGTGCTGAAACTGCGCTTTCTGCAGGGGAATGGGTAGAAGACAATAGCAAGGAACTGGGGCCTCTGTCAGCCATCCAATCTACCACCTTTTCAACATCTTGTGACCTAACCCTTCTGCCAGTATTTTAATATGATTAAAGGGACGAAGAAACAACCAAAATATTCTGAGTGTACTTTACATCTATGTTCACTAGAGTCAGGCATATCATTTAAAAGTGAAGTGTGCCCACTTTGCTGGATTTCCCCTAACATTTTAATTTATGGCAAATATGCTGGAAATCCTCTAATTGCCCAAAACTTACTGTATGTGAATAACACTCTGAGGTGTCTAAAGAAAGTAGAAGCTCTTTTGAGTTATTTAATGCAAACACAGCCTAAGTAATGTCCAAGTGACATCAACCTATCTAGCATGGTGAAAAAAATGGCTTCCAATGGTAACCAATAGCCTATTTAGCCACACAATTCAGTATCAACATGTTTAGGCTATTATAATTAGGTGGTTCAAACATATTCTTTCTTTGGGGATTTTTTTCTTTTGGGGATATTTCTTTCTTTCTTTATCTTTGCTAAAGGAAGAAGCTAAAGCTTTTAACAGCTGTCCAAAAATTATACTTTTAACAAAAAGCAAAAACAGGTGTGCTGTTTTTAACCCCTTTCCTAGATATGACGTACTATTCCGTCCATGTGACCTGAACTTAATTCCCAAGGATGGAATAGTACGTCATATGCGATCAGCCGCCCTCAAGGGGGGGAGCGCAGCTGATCGTAGCCTGGTGTCAGCTTATTATCACAGCTGACTCCCGGCACTAAGCTTTGCCATTTATTTTTTTTGTATAACTATCTCATTAACTGAGAAACCAAAAAATAATTTGAAGTGACACAAAAATTAATTCATAAAAAATTAATTTATTGATTAATTATTAAAAACATTTTTTTCAAAAATATTTTTGCAGGAAAAGGTACTGAAAATATAGAAGGTTTCAAGAGTTCTCAAAATGACAATTAGAATAACACTATAATTCGATTTTCTTATACATTTATAATGTGGAATAGCAAAGTGCAAAATGTGCCATAATTATTCATACAAAAATTATAAAGTGCATAGTGCTATATATATATATCTCATAGAAAAAAGTATTTTTTCTAAGAAAAATGTTGCAATATTTAATTTATCAAGCCACAAAGTGGCAGTATTGCTCCACAAATAGATAATATATCAGAAAAGAAACATCCGAAAAAAGTGAAATTCAATACCAAGCAACTCAATAGCACAGTATATTTATATCTCACATTATACATATGTCAGCTACAATACCTTATTTATATACAATATATCTTATTGCTAATTCAATGATTATGCAATGACTATGATTCTGTCTGGTACTGAGCATAATACCTTTTATATATGAGAACACTGGGTGCCATATAAATATTTGTTTACCTTAGCATCTGAATTTAAGGATACGAGGTGCTGCTGTCAAAAGACTCTCTACTTCCTAGCCCTGATGCGGGCGTTTCGCCCAGCTTCTTTTGGGGGCGTGTCCTGCATTGATGTGCATGTATGTATAAATACTAGATTCTACCAATAGGAAAATTTCCCGCTATGATGTTAGCGGTTACCAAGTACATTTGCGCATGCGTTAAGAAGAAAACAGTCGTCCAATTAAATAGTTTGGAATCAATGACGACTGCCGTTTCTAAGTAACATGACGCCTTCTCAGACAGCAATATATATTCACGACGTCTCCGGGTATATCTGCGCATGCGTCACAACAACAGAAAATTAACCAATAGGATAATTCTGAGCCTATAGCATCATCAGTTACTAGGCATCACCACGCATGCTGCAACTGTGGAGCCCAGCTGTGCTAGGATTCCCACATTTCCTGGAAGGGTGCGCTGAAGGATTTAACCACTAGAGGTCCCAATGCATACACACACCTTCACCCATCCCCTAAGACCACCAGAGGGAGCCGGATAGGCATATAAAAGGAGGGTGAAGATAGGAAGAGAGTGCAGATTTCAGATTACAGTTCTGCTGAGTGTGTACAGTACAGAGCAGAAGGCTGCAGTCTGCAGCAGAGAGACTGCAGAGCAGTTCTGTAAAGTGGAGTCTAGTAGAGTGGAGTCGAATCCATTCCAGTATAGTCAGAGCTGAGACAAGTGAGTAGGCTGCAGAAAGAGCAGACGAGTGGAGTTTGCAGTAAGGGACTCCATAGCTCCAGTTGAGAGCCAGGAGCGTGCCGACGCTCTGAGAGCGGCGAAGAGGCAGCCCACCAACTGCCAGTGTGTGTAGTCATGTGAGGGCCCGAGTAGGCTGAAGATAAGTGGAAAAGAGTAGTAAAAGGAGGCAGAGGAGCCTTAATAGCTCACCTCAACAAGTATTTACCGGACACCGGGGTCCGAGCCTATAGGTATCTTCACGACCCATTAGGAGAACACCAGAGTTCCTGGAGGACAATAGGTCCCAGGACCACCACAGAGCTGATGCGTAACTGGGCCAGGAGGACGGAGTCCGGAAAGCGGGACGCTGCAAGTAGGGACTGTACTTCAGGAGAAGGTCCAACCACAAGGTCAGCCAGGTGCAGGACAGAGACTAAGTTAGGCCCAGCTACATGCAGGCCAGGACTTCAATTACAGAAAGGCAAGGAACAGGAGGCCACACACCTACTAAGTGGAAGAATCTGGATGTGCACCCTTCACCCTACAGTGCTACGGGGAGTGCCTGCCACATCTTCAGTAAAGGTACCCAAAGTGACTTGTGTGTGTGTCCATCTTCTTACCCCTAACTGTCGGGTCTCCCCCTCGTCCTGCTTTCATATATATCTAGCAGCCCTGAAGGACTTAGCCTCACCTGTAGGAGGCCAACCATCTAGCTGCACAACACGAACCCTTCAGTGGATCTGCACAGCAGCGCTGGTCACCCTGACCAAGTACTACAGGTGGCGTCACGAATCCCCATACCAACATTCATTCCCCTGTATATATCCCACATTTATGGGTGAGCGCCCAGGGCCACGGACCGAGCTGAGTTGCCGTGACATCCCCTATAGAAGTTATTAGGCTCGGATCTGAGTACCCCACTGCTCTGGGAGGGCGGCACATCCAACTTGGCATCACGAACAGGATTGCGTGCCCTGCAACAACGGAGTAACTTGCGCCCGTTGCCACCGGGTACTGTGTGCCTTAGTAAAAGACTGTGTTTTGAATTGTGGTGAAGATTTCCCGCCATTGCCCGCCATTTACAGCGTTATCGCGCGAAAACTAGTGGGCGTACCTGCAAATGCGTGCTGAGTCCTGGACACTCCCCAGCGCTGACGCGGCGGCAGGTCCTGCAGAGAGCTTCGGTGAACGCTCTGACGTCAGAGCGCCGGCGACGCAGGTCCTTCTAGCAACTGTGCCCTGCGGAGCTGCGGCTTACAGGAGAAGGTAGGCCACGTTTCACTAGGGGGGCACATAGATGTCGCAGCAGCAGGCCGACGGCGCGACCAGGCCAACAGCCCCAATAACTTACCCACGGGCGCTGCCCCCTCACCTGGGCCTGTGGCCCCGATAGTACCGCTGACACTGCCATATATGCCCGGAGCAAAGTGGCTTCCCCAGTACAGCGGCAAGCCAGACTCCCTGTCATGGTTCCAGCGAAAAATATGCTGCATATTGGACATGTACTCAATGTTGGAGAAGCAGAAAGCTGCAGTGGTAGTGGGACAACTGACTGGTGCTGCAGAGAGAGAAGTAGAGACATGGTCAGCTGCAGACCAGGAGTCAGTGCTTGCAATTTTCTTAAAGTTACAGACTATCTTTGAGGATCGCACTGAGACAGATCTCCGAATGAGGTTCTACCAATGTTCTCAAAAACCGGAGGATAGCATTCGGGACTAAGGCTGTCGACTACAAAGGGGCCCTGCGAGCTCTCAGACAGGTTAACCCCATAAGTGTCACTAATGAAGATAAAATGTTAAAAGAACAATTTGTGCGGGGACTGAGGTCCCAAGCGGAAAGCAGGACTGTGCATTGGTGGTCCTTGGATCATCCTGACGCTACCTTTGATGCCCTTAACGATATGGCTATAAAAAGACTGTGACCCCTGGAAACGCCCGAGATGGCAACCCAGCATCACCCGGTCAGACCACTCTAATGCCAGCAGCATCCACCTTCTCCCCGCTGGTTGCTGAAGCCAAAACGCAGGTGGCGCCCCCTACTGAGCTGGACTGTCTACGCTCGGAAGTGCGTCAGCTGACCAAAAACCTGGCCACTGTAATGAGTGCCCTGCAACTGCGGACGGAACCTGAGATGGAAGGAAAGATCCTGCTAGCCGACTGCCCGGAGGATGTCCCCTGGATAAGCTGGAGGAGAAAGAGGACGTCGCCACCCCAGAAGAGGACAACGCCACCCCCAGGAAGGACCAGTGACCAGCACCATCCTCACCGAGGGATCATCTGCTACCGCTGCCAGAAGGAAGGTCACATCGCATGCCAGTGTCCTTTAAACGAGCAAATCCTGGGTCCGAGGGCCAGCACCCAGGAGTAGACTCATCAGGCCCCTCAGACAGGAAAAGCAGGTTTGTGGGCGGAAGACCTCTTCTGTCCATAATACTGGATGGGATCACAATCCCTGCCCTGCTGGACACCGGATCTCAGGTTACCATCATACCTGATATCCTTTACAACAGATACTGGTCCATGGACAGTCTCCAACGCCCAAACCCCGACTTTGCAGTATACGCCTCTAATGGCCTCCCTCTTGACTTACTGGGGGCTATAAATGTAGACGTAAAAGTTGGGAGAGTGGAGCTAAAGGATCAGGGACTTCTTGTAGTGAAGACTGTTAATGAGGAAAATGGGTTGAATGTGGTTTTAGGCACTAACATTATTAGTAACTGTTTGGAGGAGGTTATGTCTTTACTCCAACAGCTCGCCGATGTTGCCAGACCAAAGCAAAAGGAAGCGATCCAGAAGGAGATCCTGGCCCTGATCTGCCAGCAGCAAGTGAAACTGACCGGTGGTGAGATTGGTAATGTACGGGTGACAGACCCGAACCCCATTGTGATATCCCCAATGAGTGAAATGCTTATTTGGTGTAGAGCAGCAATAGGTCTGAGAGGACAGAGCTACCAAGCAGTAGTAGAACCCCATTGTTCAAAACACAGACCTACAATCTTGACTGCCAGAGGGGTAGTGGAGGTACGTAATGGAAGGGTGCCAGTGCGTCTTCTCAACTGGGGAGAGGATGAAGTCAATTTACCACATTATGCCACTGTTGCCAAGTTACATGCTGTAGATAATAACTCCATTCACCCGACGGAGCCCTTAACTTCCCCACAATCAGCGGAGGATAACGGCCTGGCAACCAAGTTGGAGGATTGGTGTCAGCAGCTCCATGTCGGGACGGACACCATTCCCGGGCCCACCAGAAACAGGGAGTACATCGGGTAGTTCAGGAGTACGCACAGGTATTCAGCAAACACCCACTTGACTTTGGGAAGATAAAAGGGGTCCAACATCACATCCCCACAGGCAATCATC
This sequence comes from Oophaga sylvatica, assembly GCA_033576555.1. Lineage (NCBI taxonomy): Eukaryota > Metazoa > Chordata > Amphibia > Anura > Dendrobatidae > Oophaga > Oophaga sylvatica. Next base: position 6,346 of record JARQOD010007592.1, on the reverse strand, counting down.
CCCCCATTAAAAAAACGGTACAGGCCTATACCTCCAGCACACTACCAGAAAGCCAAGGAGATGTTGCGTGACTTGAAGGAAGCAGGAGTGATAAGGGATAGTTGTAGTCCTGGGCAGCACCTCTAGTGCTAGTCAGGAAGAAGGATCGAAGCATGAGAATGTGCGTAGATTACAGACAAGTAAATCGCATTACACATAAAGATGCATACCCTTTACCACACATTGAGGAATCTCTAGCTGCTTTAATGTCTGCTAATTACTTTTCCACCCTTGACCTCACTAGTGGGTACTGGCAAGTCGCTGTGGCTGAGGAGGATCGGGAGAAGACGGCTTTCACCACCCCAATGGGACTCTGTGAGTTCGACAGAATGCCGTTTGGACTCAGCAGTGCCCCTGGAACGTTTCAGAGAGTGATGGAGAGCTGCCTGGGACATCTCAACTTTGAAACTGTGTTACTGTACCTGGACGACGTAATTGTGTACTCCAAGACATATGAAGATCACTTGAAGCACCTGGCGGTGGTATTCGAGTCACTGTCCAAGTATGGGATGAAACTGAAGCCTTCAAAGTGCCATCTGCTCAAACGAAAGGTACAGTATCTGGGACATATTGTCAGCTCAGAAGGAGTAGTGCCAGACCCGAGAAGGTCACCGCCATCCAGAAATGGCCGGACCCTAAGAACCTCAAAGAGGTGCGTAAGTTCCTGGGACTGACAGGATACTACCGGAGGTTTGTAAAGGACTACACTAAGAAAGCAGCGCCTCTGCAAGACCTCCTGGTGGGACAGTCCCTCAAGAGCAGAAATTCTCCTTTCCACTGGGGTAAAGAACAGGCTGAAGCATTCAAAGAAATGGAGATCCTGACAGGTGATGAGATCCTAGCCTACCCTGACTACAGCCAACCGTTCTTGCTGTATACTGATGCCAGCAATGAAGGATTGGGAGCTGTCCTCAGTCAGAAGCAAAATGGCCTAGAGAAAGTCATCGCCTATGCAAGCAGGAAGCTCACCCGACCGAGAGGAACCCCGAGAACTATAGCAGCTTCAAGTTGGAGTTCCTAGCGCTGATCTGGGCCATCACGGAGAGGTTTAAGCATTACCTAGCCTCCAGCAAGTTCACTGCCTACACTGATAATAATCCCTTGACGCATCTTGAAACAGCTAAGCTGGGAGCCATGGAACAACGCTGGATGGCTCGTCTGTCAAACTACCAATTCACAATCAAGTACCGAGCGGGCCGCAAGAATGCCAACGCTGATGCCCTGTCCAGGATGCCTCATGAGTCGGACACAGAGGAAGAAGTGGACAACCTGGAAGAGATTGAACTACCTGCCTTTCACAGGAATGGGATAATCCACGAGCAGCGAGCCTGCAGGAGGGCCTCGTGGTAAGACGTTAAATCCTTTCCCTCACACAGCTGGAAGGAGATCAGGACACCGATCCAGTTGTCAGCCGTATCAAGGAGCTGATAACTCAAGAAGGTTCCTCCTTGGAGAAGGATGCGTCTCCACAAGCAAAGCAGCTGTGGAATGGGGAGAAGCCGGCTGTTTATCTATGTGAGAAGCTGTTCCGGGGGGTACGTCAATCCAAGAACCACGAGATGGTTTGGCAGATAGTAGTCCCCAGAGCAGACATCCAGATGGTTTCGGAAGCCTACCACGATCAAGCGGGGCACTTTGGCTGGAAGAAGCTGGAGACCCTGTTGAAGTGTTGTTTCTACTGGGTGGGAATGCGCAGCTCCATTGAGAGGTGGTGCCAGAACTGTGGACCCTGTGGCCTCAGTATGAAAAAGACTACAGCAGTCAGAAGGCACCCCTACAACCCATCAAGATGACTCGATCCTTAGAGATCGTTGGCCCTGGACCATGTCAAGTTGTCACCCAGCCGGTCAGGATAGTCCTATGCCCTAACCATGGGTGGATCACTACTCCCGGTTCCTGGTGGTCGCCCTGTCAAAGATCTGACGGCGAGACAGCTGCAAAGATGTTTCAAGCGTATTTCTGCAGACCACATGGATATCCTGAGCAGGTGTTAATATTCAAGGCTCAGCCTTTGAGGCCAAATTGTTCAAAGAGTTCTGCCATCTGTACGGATGTAAGAAGATAAGAGCCACACCGTACCACCCTCAAACCAATGGTCTCTGTGAAAAGATCAATCACATCGTCATTGACTGCTGAAGACTGTACCACTTGAGGAGAGAAATCAGTGGCCAGACCTACTACCCGATTTGGTAGATCTGTACAATCACATACCTGTGAGTTCCACTAATTGCACCCCAGCTTACCTCATGTGGGCAAGACCAGGAAAGCTGCCCATGGATCTAGAGCTTGGTGTTGTAGAACCAGAAGCAGATGTGACTACGGAGGATTGGGATACGACCAGACAGGAGCAGTACAAAAAAGTACAAGCCTGTGTTGAAGACAGTCTCACTAGGGTAAGAGATAAGCAAGAGGGCTCGCTACAACAAGTGTGCACCAGCAAAAACCTTTCACAACCTGGTGAAGTTGTGCTGAAAAAAAAAGAAGGATGCACAAACTCGAGATCAATGGGAAAAAGAGCCCTACACTGTGTTGAATTCAAGGTTTGATAATCAGAAAACATGTCTAATCAGTAAAGATGGAGGAAGAACGACCACACTGTATCCAGAGATCACCTAAAGTTGTGTCCAGATCTGCTAAAGCCCCAAGAAGAAGTGCATTTCATCCTTCAGAGGGAACCTGAAGAAAAGGTAATACATACGGAATTAGGAGATTTTCCAGCGGATTGGCCTAGAATCGGAAGAAGCCGTTATCATCCCTGTGCTACAATTCTACCAACAACAAGAAGAACCACTACAGTACAGCAAGTTGAGCCAGTTGCCGCAGTTTGAGTTAGTCCCAGGGGAACCTGCCCAAAACAGAATCCCAAGAAGTAGAACTATTGAAGAAGAATCTCAGGAAGAATCCCCTGCAGCAGTCGAGCAAAAGGGCCCAGCCCATGGTATACTTGCCAGTCCTGTAGAGAGGTTAGGAAATTATACAATTCACTTGCACGCAGAACAAACAGGGAAACTGATACCTCACAGGTCACTGCACCACGCAGGTCAGTATGTAGCACAAAAGGACAAATCACTGCTAGGTTTAGAGACTAGTTCAACCCTTGGCAGATGTATATAGTTATTTAGAGCCATTTGTATATAAATGTAAAATGTATTATTATTATTTTCTATTGTGCTTACTAATTTGTTTTTGTTTTTTGATATCAATTCAAGTGAAATGGACATTATTTTACTTGTTTCCCTTACCCAGAGCAATCTTTCCAAAAAAGACTAGGACTTTTTGGATTGCTCATTCCCTAATTGTTATTATATATGTACAGGTCCTTCTCAAAAAATTAGGCATATAGTGCTAAATTTCATTATTTTCCATAATGTTAATGATTACAATTAAACTTTCATTTATTTTAGATTCATTACACACAACTGAAATTTGTCAGGTCTTTTATTGTTTTAATATGTGATTTTGGCATACAATCTGATAACCCAAAAAAACCTGTCTCAAAAAATTAACATATTTCAACCGTCCAATAAAATAAAAGTGTTTTTTAAAAAAAAAACAAAAAAAACATCAAATAATAAGTTCAGTTATTGCACTCAATACTTGGTCAGGAATCCTTTTGCGAAATGACTGCTTCAATGCGGCGTGGCATGGAGGCAATCAGCCTGTGACACTGCTGAGTTGTTATGGAGGCCAGGATGCTTCGATGCGGCCTTAAGCTCATCCAGGTGTTGGGTCTTGCGTCTCTCAACTTTCTCTTCACAATATCCCACAGATTCTCTATGGGGTTCAGGTTAGGAGAGTTGGCGGGCCCAATTGAGCACATTTAATACCATGGTCAGTAAACATTTACCAGTGGTTTTGGCACTGTGAGCAGGTGCCAGGTCGTGCTGAAAAATGAAATCTTCATCTCATAAAGCATTTCAGCCGATGGAAGCATGAAGTGCTCCAAAATCTCTGATAGCTAGCTGCATTGACCCTGCCTTGATGAAAACACAGTGGAACAACACCAGCAGTGACATGGCACCCCCACTATCACTGACTGTGGGTACTTGACACTGGACTTCAGGCATTTTGGCATTTCCTTCCCCAGTCTTCTCCCAGACTCTGGCACCTTGATTTCCGAATGACATGCCAAAATTTGCTTTCATCAGAAAAAAAGTACTTGGGACCATTAGCAACAGTCCAGTGCTGCTTCTCTGTAGCCCAGGTCAGGCGCTTCTGCCGCTGTATATGGTTCAAAAGTGGCTTTACCTGGGGAATGCGGCACCTGTAGCCCATTTCCTGCACACGCCTGTGCACGGTGGCTCTGGATGTTTCTACACCAGACTCAGCCCACTGTTTCCCTCAGGTCCCCCAAGGTCTGGAATCGGTCCTTCTCCACAATCTTCCTCAGGGTCCGGTCACTCTTCTCGTTGTACGCGTTTTCTGCCACATTGTTTCCTTCCAACAGACTTCCATTGAGGTGCCTTGTACAGCACTCTGGGAACAGCCTATTTGTTGAGATTTTTTTCTGGGTTCTTTCCCTCTTGCTTGAGGGTGTCAATGATGGCCTTCTTGACATCAGTAAGGTTGCTAGTCTTACCCATGTTCGGGGTTTTGAGTAATGAACCAGGCAGGGAGTTTTTTAAAGCCTCATGAATCTTTTGCATGTGTTTAGAGTTAATTAGTTGATTCAGAAGGGTTAGGGTAATAGGTCGTTTAGGGGAACCTTTTCTTGATATGCTAATTTTTTTAGACAGTTTTTTTGGGGGTTATCAGGGGTTGTATGCCAAAATCATCAGTATTAAAAAAAATAAAAGACCTGAAAATTTCAGTTGGTGTGTAATGAATCTAAAATTAAAGAAAGTTTAATTGTAATCATTACCCTTATGGAGGAATAATGAAATTTAGCATCTATATGCTAAATTTTTGAGAAGGACCTGTATATAGCTATTTATTTCGCAAAAAGTAAAAGAGTGCCTTACCTCCCGTAAAGGGAAGATATAGTTGATATATTGTTTAATGTTTTGTTTTGAAAAAAAAATGTCTTTCAGCCCAGGAGTGCTGAGTTGTACTAGGGGGAATGTGGAGCCCAGCTTTGCTAGGATTCCCACATCTCCTTGGAAGGGTGCGCTGAAGGATTTAACCACTAGAGGTCCCAATGCATACACACACCTTCAACCATCCCCTAAGACCACCAGAGGGAGCCGGATAGGCATATAAAAGGAGGGTGAAGATAGGAAGAGAGTGCAGATTTCAGATTAGAGTTCTGCTGAGTGCAGTGTACAGTGCAGAGCAGAAGGCTGCAGTCTGCAGCAGAGACTGCAGAGCATTTAATAAAGTGGAGTTAGTAGAGTGGAGCCGAATCCATTCCAGTCTAGTCAGAGCTGAGACAAGTGAGTAGCTGCAGAAAGAGCAGACGAGTGGAGTTTGCAGTAAGGGACTCCATAGCTCCAGTTGAGAGCCAGGAGCGTGCCGACGCTCTGAGAGCGGCGAAGAGGCAGCCCACCAACTGCCAGTGTGTGTAGTCGTTGTGGGGGGCCCGAGTAGGCCGAAGGCAAGTGGAAAAGAGTAGTAAAAGGAGGCAGAGGAGCCTTAATAGCTCACCTCAACAAGTATTTACCGGACACCGGGGTCCGAGCCTATAGGGATCTCCACGACCCATTAGGAGAACACCGGAGTTCCTGGAGGATTAAGGTCCCAGGACCACCACAGAGCTGATACGTAACTGGGCAAGGAGGACGGAGTCCGGAAAGCGGGACGCTGCAAGTAGGGACTGTACTTCAGGAGAAGGTTCCAACCACAAGGTCAGCCAGGTACAGGACAGAGACTAAGTTAGGCCCAGCTACATGCAGGCCAGGACTTCAATTACAGAAAGGCAAGGAACAGGAGGCCACACACCTACTAAGTGGAAAAATCTGGATGTGCACCTTCACCCTACAGTGCTACGGGAAGTGCCTGCAACATCTTCAGTAATGGTACCAAAGTGACTTGTGTGTGTGTCCATCTTCTTACCCTAACTGCCAGGTCTCCCCCTCGTCCCCGCTTTCATATATATCTACCAGCCCTGAAGGACTTAGCCTCACTGTGGGAGGACTACCATCTAGCTGCACAACACCAACCCTTCAGTGGATCTGCACAGCAGGGGCTGGTCACCCTGACCAGGTACTACAGGTGGCGTCACGAATCCCATTCCAACATTCTTCCCTGTAAATATCCCACATTTATGGGTAACGCCCAGGGCCACGGACCGAGCTGAGGGTTTCAGTGACATCCCCTTTAGAAGTTATTAGGCTCGGATCCGAGTACCCCACTGCTCTGGGAGGGTGGC
>JARQOD010007591.1:0-38701 GCA_033576555.1 Oophaga sylvatica | reverse complement strand
AAAAGGCCCCCAAAAACACAACTGGGGGCATTACGCTAATTTTAGCGGAATCAAGAGGGAACTACCTTCAGGCGGGTTTTTACCGTTCATTGAGTTAAAGGAGGCCCCTAATTCCCCACTGCCGTCTCAAAATACCCCCTTTTGGGGATCACCTCCCCGGGACCTGCCTTGACTTCAGCAAGAAAGGGGTATAAAGACATTGACTGTGTGAGACTTTTTATTTCCGGCACCCGACTTCACCATCTTAACAATTTGGGGGGAAGAGTCCCCCCTGTAGGGGACCTGACATCTAGCTGCCTCACCATCCCCTCAGAGATCTACAGCCGCGGTACCCTTTACCGAATACAAGGGGTGGCTCACGAACTGTTTAGTTACCCTGAAATTTTCCCAAAAAAACCACCCCAAACCCCCCCCGGGGCCACCCCCGAGCCACAGCTCCTGTGACAAAAATCCCCATAGCTTCTACGGGCTCGCTCTGACCCCCCCTTGCCCTGGTAATCCCAATTGTGGTGGCGGGTCGACAAACTAAACTTGCTCCAAAGGACCCCAAACCGCGAAATTGCGGCCCTGCTGCCTAAACTTTTTTTGAAAAAAGGGAAAATTTTCCTTTTTGGGGGCCAAAAAAATCGCCATTTTTGTCGCCATATCGCGCCTAGGCGCTGGAGAAGAAGGGGGGCCCTTCGTGGGCTTTCCCCCCCCTGTGGCGCGAAGAAAACCCCTGTCCCTCAAAGTGCATTATAAAGGGGGTCCTCCCCTTCAGCAAAGGAGCCGCCCCTCTTCACCTTCCCTGCGAGGGGGGGGAACCAAATCCCCCTCCCGGAAGAGCCGGGGATTTCCACAGAAAGAAAAATCTTTGGAGGTGATGGAGGCGGACAGGGAGCCGACGGACAGCGGGGGAAAGCGGCCCCCCGTGCCCCACCAAAACTCCCCCCAACCCCCGGAGTTATCCGTGACCCCGCACCTGCAACAGGCGTTTTTTAAAGGGTGCGGGAGGAAACTCACGCCTAAAAAGTTTTTTCCCAAATGGCCCGGGGAAATAGGAACGCCGCTGTAACCGCGAAATGGGGGGATGACGAAACGGGGGCATCCCCCAACGAACCCCCCGATTAAAAAAACCGAAAAGTCTGCTGCCCAAGGGGGAGGGGCAACCGAGGCCCCCCCCAAAATACCTTCCCGATCCCACTGGTGAAGCGTGGAGCGGAGGAGGTTGGGAGGTAAGCCAATCCCGGAAACGCCCGCCCCCCGGAGGCCCAGCAGATTTTTCAATCCCCGGAGGACCCCGGGGGGGGGTCCGCCCGTCACCCCCAAGTGGACTGGGGCGAGATGGCGCGCCTGGGACGTCGCCTACACCCCCCCGTGGGAGCAAAAAAAGGGGGAGTCTTTAGGGGCAAGAGGCGCCAGGAAGCGGGGGAAAATAAAGAAGAACCCCGCGACAGTTTGGAGCTGATTGCTAAAGGAGGCTGTCCGTCGCGAAAAAAGGTACCTTCGGGAACCGCGGCGGCAGGGGTTGTGCTGATTTCCGCTCCGGAAGGGCTTGGGGCTTAATTCGTGAACCGGGCCCTACCCGCGGTCTTCGTCAGCAGGCGTGACGTGGAATCCCCACCTGCCACAAGGCCACCCGGGAGGGACTTGGAAAGGGATAGTCACCTTTACGCGGGCATTGGGGAATGAAGGGGTGGTATGCCCTGAACTCGCCATCGTCCCGGGACCCCGTCCCAGACCAGGTATCGCACCATTACCGAAGCGTCCCCGAAACCTTCACAGCTTTCCGGCTTGCCCCAGCATCGCCCCCGTCAAAGTCATCGCAACATCCCACCCAAAGTCTATCGCAAGTGAAAGCCATTTCCATATCGCCAGATCGCCCAGTCTAGATCGCAAACCCTGACGCGGCTATATCTTTCAGTAATGGAGCCAATCGGTGTCGTGTGAAGAAATTGTACCGGTTGCCCCCCTAGAGGTTCAAACCAGAGATGTCGCAACCCAAACCCTGATCCGCACATGACTTGCTGGTCTTAGGATTAGGGCCCATTGCGTTTGTTCCAGCCCCGGGTGGAAAGCGTCTATTTGTTGAGTAAATATATAGAAAGAATTGGTAAGGTCCATAAAGGACTACCTCAGTCAAAGTTTGAAAAAGTTTATAAAGTTTTTGCCAAGTTTAATATAATTATATATAAATAGCCTAATTATAGAATCCCCCGGCTGGGTAAATGGTAAAAAAGAACCATAAAAAGTTATTGCATTTATCATAATGTGATTTGATTATGCTTTGGTTTCAATGGACTGAGGTTGAGGACGAGACAGCCTAAAAACTTTCTTGTATATAGTTGCCCCCCCGGCCCCCAAATTTTCTTGGTTTTACATAAGCCATAACTATCTACCTCTGAAAAACAAAACCCGTGTGGTGTGGCACTGGTGAGGCTGCACTTGGATGTCCGCACCCACCCAGGACCCACGTTGAAGGTTTGGTGCGGGTCCTTCACAGTATCTTGTAAATTTATTTATTGAAATACATTTGATACTATTTGATTAAAAGTTTGTAACTTCGAAGTTTTTCCTCCCGGAGGGAAGATGTTATTGTTCCAATGTTATTGCATAAACAAAATTTTTCTGTCTTTTGTATTTCACACCCCGGGGAGTGCTGTCATTTACCAGGGGGGGGAATGTGTAGCCCGGGGTGGTAGGCACACGCAGTACCCTGGGGAGTGTATGGCGAGACGGCGGCTTAATGTAAATTTCATTCTTCTACACACACGGACACACCCTTGGGGAGTGAATTCCCTTAGGGGTGGTCAAAGTAGGGGGTAGGGGTTTGAAAGAGTTAGTTCCTGTCTCCGACAGAGAAGACGCATGAAGTGGAGCTTGACCTCTGTGGAAAGAGGAGAGAGGGAGTCTAGCCTGCTTCATAACCAGTTCAAATTGTGGGGTCCGGTATAAGGGTTTTAAATATACCTTAGCTGGTCAGAGCTGGATTATCTCTCACACACATTGAAGAAAGGGAAGGGTATCACACAGAAAGACTTCAGCGTTCCTGTTAAGGACGATCAGGTCAGAACGTGCCCTGCCTGGACAACTGAGCATCTGTGGCTGGCTTATTGGAAGGAGAAAGATTGGAAGTGACTGCTCGCCCTGGCTAGGAAATGTTTATGTTCCAGGGGGACAAGGCGAAAGGCAAGTGGTTGTAGAATTGGTGCTAAAGGATTGCTTAGTCACACCCTGTTTTTCGGTCACTGGGACCGAAAGTCGCTGTTGTTTCAGGCACGAGGCAGAAAACCAGGAATTACCGGACCCTAGTGCGGCAGACAAGCCCCATATAGTCGGTACGTAGCTGGGGTCAGGGGGAGTGAAGACTTTGGCGTTCTCAGGACAAAACATAAGTATTAAGCTCCTTCACAGGAAGGCCCCTAACACAAGCTGGGGGCAGTTACACTAAGATTAGCTGGAATCAAGAGGGAACTAAGCTTCAGGTGGTTGTACTCGTTCATTTGGGGTTAAAGGAGGCCCCTAAATTGTCCAGCTGCCGTTCAAAAACACTCCCTTTGGATCGCCCCCCCGGGACCTCCTTGACATTCACAAGTAAAGGTATGGAAAGACATTGATGGTGAGACTGTGTTATTTCCGGCACCCCCACTTCACCATCTTAACGACTTTTGAGGAAAGTCCCACTGTAGGGGACCTGACTCTGCTGCCTACCATCCCCAGAGATCTACAGCACGCGGTACCCATTACCGAATACTACAGGTGGCGTCACGAACGTATATAGTTATCCCCCTGTAATATTCCCAACAAAAACAACGCCAGCCGCCCGGGCCACAGGACCGAGCCACGCTACCTGTGACAAAAATCCCCATGACTTCTACGGGGTCGGCTTGAGTCCCCATTGCCCTGGTAATCCACAATTGTGGTGGCGGGTCGACAAGAGGCAGTAACACTGAGGCCGGCGTCCGAGCACTCCAAAAGCGCAAACCCCCCCCCCCACTGCGCTCCGCACAGCACCTCCGCCACCGCTCACTGCCCCACATTATGACCTACTCTGCGCCCTTTTTTTTGTTATTTTTTTACCTTTCCGTTTTTCCTGTGGTTTCATCAAATTCCCGGCGGCGCCCTCTGATGACGTAATCACACGGTCAGTGCTGCAAGATGGATGGGCGTGGCTTCTGATAAAAACGCTGAAGCGAAAAGGTTATGTAAAATGATCGACAGCGGGGGTACCACAGGCTTTCCCACGTGACTTCTGGGCTGCTTTGGTTGGTGACTTCATGAGGCGGGGGACTGCGCCGTACAAATACTAATGTACATTTACTGAGTGCACGACCCCCCACCTCTCTGATACACTTGTGTGCTACACCTGGGTAACAATCTTCATTGGGTAAAATACAGAATTATATATATAACACGTATACACCATAGTCATATGTGTAACTTATTACACATTTATACATACCCATATATGTATGTAACACGGTACCACAATATAATTTATTATTGTACATCACATTTACATACCTCCCAACTTTTGAAGATGGGAAAAAGGGGACAAAGGGGCAAATTTTAGGCCTGCCCCGACCACACCCATTTCACAAAAGTCACACCATGTCCACGCCCTGCCACACCCATTTAGCACTGGTGAACACTGCTGTTACGTGGGCACACTGGTACTGATTTAAAAGAAAGAACAGGAGAGAAAAAAAAACAGAAGAAAGGGATAGAGAAAAAAGAAAGGGGGTTAAGCAAACAAAGAACAGAGAGAAATAGAGAGAGAAAAAAAAATAAACAAAAAGGAAGAGAAAACAGAGAAAAAAAAAAACAAAGGGGAAAGAACAGAGCGGAGAAAGAAAGAGGGGACAGAAAAAAAGAACACAGAGAAAAAAAGAAAGGGGAAAGAAAAACAGAGAGAGAGGAAACAAAAGGGGAAAAAAAAAACCAGAGGGAAGAGAGAAAGAAAGAGGGGAAAGAAAGAACAAGGGGAGAAAGACAAGGGGAAAGAAAGAACAGAGAAAGAAAAAAGGGAGGAAAGAAAGAACAGAGAGAGAAAAGGGGAAAAAAAAGACCGAGGGGGGAAAGAAAGAACAGACAAAAAAAAAGAAAAAAAAATTTAGAGAGAAAGAAAGGGGGGGGACAGAAAGAACAGAGAGAGAAAGAAAGGGAAAGAAAGAACGAGGAAAGAAAGAGGGGAAAGAAAGAAAGAACAGAAGGGAAAGAAAAAAAGAAAGGGGGGGGAAAGAAAGACAGAGGGAGAGAAAGAAAAAGAACAGAGAGAAAGAAAGAGGGGAAAGAACAAAGAAAGAAAGAAAGAGGGGAATGAAAGCCCAAAGATAGAGAAAAAGAAAGGGAAGAAAAAAACAGAGAAAAAAGAAAGGGTAAAAAAGAAACAACAGAGGGAGAGAGAAAAAGGGAAAAGAAAGAACAAAGAGAGAAAGAAAGAACAAGGATAGAAAAAAATGGGAGAGAAAGAAAGGAAGTACGAGAGAGAGAAAGAACGAAAGAAAGAGGGGAAAGAAAGAACAGAGAGAAAGAAAGAGGGGAAAGAAAAAACAGAGAAAAAGAAAGAAAAAAAACAGAAAAGAAAGAAAGAAAATGGGAAAAGAACAGAGAGAAAGAAAGAAAGAACAGAGGAAGAAAGAAACGAGAGAGAAAGAAATAAAGTTCTATAAAATCTATAGAAAACCGGCTCCCATTGTAGTGCCACCTGAGCTTCCCGGTGAGGACATATCATATCCCTCAATGGCCGACATCCCCGATTCCAAGGCGAGGGACACGGGTGATGGTCTGAAGCATTCCCTGAAGTGCCTCCATGGTTCCGTCACAATTCCTCCCAAATTAATCATTTTCCGGTCATCTTTCAGCACGTCACTTCTGGTGAACAACACGTGCGAGTTTTAAATTGCTCTTCGGGGCTCCCGGCATGTACTCGCGTCCCCGGGGAAAACTCCCGGCCGGGACGCAGGGCAACTCTCAAAATCGGGAGTGCCCGCGAATTCAGGGCGGTTGGGAGGGATAATGCTCCCCCCATACATCTTGTAAGCAGGGCTCGCAAACCTCATACCAACGGTTCCCCTTTGTTCCTCGTAAAACACGGCTCTGCTCCCTCCACCTCGCCCACAACCCACTCAGTATACACAAGGCTCCACTCCATACACCTTGTACAACCAGCCACGCTTTGTACACCTTGACACACATGACTCCACTCCGTAAACCTTGTACCATGCGGCTTTGCAGCATACACCTGTACACACGCGTTTTGCTCCGTACACCTGTACACACGCGGCTCCGCTACATAACACAAGGCTCCACCCATACACCACGGCTCTCACGGGCCTGTGTGTAGGAGCTGGCGGCTCGCTCCGTACACTTCACACACACAGGGCCCGCTTCGTACACCAAGCACTGCTACATCCACCACGTAACGCTTGAATCGGCTCCGTGCACCTTGTTACAGACACGCCCTGCTCCATTCAACTCGTACAACACGGTTCTGCTGCATCCAACCGTACACACGGCCCGCTCCGATACCTCATAACACTACAGCATGGGTTTCATCCACCTCATACACGGGTGGCTTTCCCCCCGTGCACCTGTACACAGGGGGCTCCGCCCGTGCACCTGTAACGAGGGGCCCCGCTCCATGCACTTGCTCCAGCACCTCGTCAGAAACGGCTCCGCTCCATCCAACTCGTAGACAGGCTCTGCTACATCCAACTCGTTCCAAAGGGGGCTACATCCAACTCGTTCCACAAGGCTCCGCACACCTCGTACACATAAGCCCTACCACATCCACCTCGTACACTGCAGTCCCCCCGTGCACCTCGACCCGCGCCGGCCCGCTCCGTGCACCTCGTACTGCCGGCTCCGCTCCGTGCACCTTGTACACCGCGGCTCCGCCCCGTGCACCTCGTACACGCGGGCTCCGCTCCGTGCCCTCGTACACCGGCTCCGCTCCTTTACCCCCTCGAAACAACCGGCCCGCTCCGTAAACCTCGTACACACAGGCTCGTCCGTACCTCGTACACAACGGCTCCGCTCCGTACACCTCGTAACCGGCTCCACTCCGTACCCCTCGTACACACAGGGCTCCGTCCGACACCTTGTACACACACGGCTCTGTTACATCCACCTCGTACACACACGCTCCGCCCGTACACCTCGTACACACACGGCTCCGCTCCGTGCACCTCGTACACGCGGCTCCACTCCCGTACACCTCGTACACACGCGGCTCCGCTCCGTACACCTCGTACACACGCGGCTCCGCTCCGTACACCTCGTACACACACGGCTCCGCTCTGTAACCTCGTACACACACGGCTCCGCTCCGTACACCTCGTACACACGGCTCCACTCCGCACCTCGTACACACAGGGCTCCGCTCCGTACACCTTGTACCACACGGCTCGTTACATCCCCTCGTACACACACGGCTCCGCTCCGTAACCTCGTACACACACGGCTCCGCTCCGTACACCTCGTACACACACGGCTCCGCTCCGTACACCTCGTACACACAAGGCTCCGCTCCGTACACCTCGATACACACACGGCTCCGCTCCGTACACCTCGTACACACGGCTCCGCTCCGTACACCTCGTACACACACGGCTCCGCTCCGTACACCTCGTACACACACGGCTCCGCTCCGTACACCTCGTACACACACACGTCTCCGCTCCGTACACCTCGTACACACACGTCTCCGCTCCGTTACACCTCGTACACACACGGCTCCGCTCCGTACACCTCGTACACACACGGCTCCGCTCCGTACACTCGTACAAACACGCTCCGCTCCGTACACCTCGTACACACGGCTCCGTACACCTCGTACACACAAGTTCCGCTCCGTACTCCTCGTACACACACCAGCTCTGCTACATCCCCACTGAAAACCCGAGTCCCGACCCCACACACACACAAACTTACCCTCATCCAGCACCATGACAAACAACCATCACAGCGCAGAGTCCTGCACACAAGAGGACACTGATATGTGACCACTGACTCCTCCCCTCCTGTGACCTCATCACAGGTCCTGTGGGGCACAGAAGAGAACAGCATAGCAGCGTCACTGCAAGCTGTTGAGCGCTGGCTGAGCTGTAGAGACAGGGAGGAGTGCATGGGGGGCGTGGCGGCTCGCTCACTGCGGACCATGTGTCCTCAGCGGGACGGGGGGTCAAAATCGGGACTGTCCCGCTCATCGGGACTGTTGGGAGGTATGCATTTATACATTACTAATCATATATGTAACTATATATTACACATTTATACATACTAAATCATATATGTAACTATATATTACACATTTATACATACTAATATATATGTAACTATATATTACACATTTATACATACTAATCATATATGTAACTATATATTACACATTTATACATACTAATCATCAGGGGCGTAACTAGGAACGGCAGGGCCCCACAGCAAACTTCACAATGGGCCCCCCCCCGCCTCCGGCCGCCATTTTAAAAAAAAATATTATTTTTTTTAAAAATCACTAATCGCAAACGGCGAATGGATTGAATAATCCAGTCGCCATTGCAAATTTTTAGCCGCTTTGGAGACCATTTGGTCGCCATCTGCAGCACTGTAAAGGGCCTGCTGTTTTCGGGGCCCCCATAGGGGCCTGCTGTTTCCTGGGACCCTAGGCCCTGATGGGGCCTCTGTTTCCTGGGGCCCTAGGCCCCTGATGGGGCCTGCAGTTTCCTGGGGCTCTAGGCCCCTGATGGGGCTGCAGTTTCCTGGGGCCCAAGGCCCCTAATGGGGGCCTGCAGTTTTCTTTGGACCTAGGCCCCTAATGGGGCCTGCTGCTTCCTTGGGACCTAGGCCCCTAATGGGCCTGCTGTTTCCTAGGGCCCCATTAGGGGCCTGCTGCTTCCTGGGGCCTCTAATGTGGCCGCTGTGTCTGGGGCTTGAGGCCCCTGATACACTCACCCTCCCCCCTCTCCTCAAGGCCGGGACGGGAAGCTGCGGCTGCCGCGTCCCTGTAAAAGAGAGTCAGCCTCAGCAAGCATACTTACCAATCTGCCAATCCTCAGGTGATGCGTCCTCCAGCTCTTCTGCTCCGCGCGCCGCTCCGTCCTCCACGCTCCGACGTCCACCACGCCAGCCTTGCATGTGACGTGAGAGCGCGCGCACGCCCCCACGTCACATGACGCGAAAGTGCCGGACTGCTCGGGGCCCGTCCCACCTCCTCTCATAGCGGCGCCGGAGGTGGCGGCAGGCCCCATATCAGATCACACCCAGAGGTGTATCTAGGCCTTTCTGGCACCCGGGGCAAGAATTCGGTTTGGCGCCTTCCCCCCAAACACACATGCGATTTGCACACTTAGTCATGTACCCACGAACTGCTCTCCCTAATGCTCTCAATGTTCAGTGAAAAACTGAGAGAAGCGGAAGAGAAGCTCGTTGTCACAGGACCATAAGTATAAAAATCGCCATGAGTGAAAGTGTCCATGTGATGACTGCTGGAACCTGCAGAGGCTGAATCCTGACATTGCAGCTTCTGAATTCTCACAACGAATGCTGTCACACTTTTAGGATCTCCATTATCCGGTGGCAAGAGTACACGGTCATGTCGCATAAGCATGTGATTTATATACTTCTGGCCACATTCCGACTAGACTGCCCGGCCTCGCTCCGTTCTTTTCACTGAGTGAGGCCACACGTCTAGTCAGCATGTGACCGCTTGTATGTAAATCACCGGCACAGAGGATCCTAACAGCGTGCAGTGCGCACTGTGAGAATTCTAAAATTGACTAATTTTCATGTTTTATTTATGTTAGGAGCATTAAAGGGGCTGTCCAGGTTTGCTGAGATCTGCAGTTATTCTAGTGACACAGACCTGGAGAACCCTTAATGCTCCTAACAAATAAAGACATGAGAATTGTCAATTTCCACAAATAATATTTACATCCAGTACCTTATAGATGACGCTGTCTCTGGAATCGTTCTCCTTTTCTCATCTTGTCCAGATCCCATGATGAGTTTTCTCATCCACAGCCGTCTCTGCAGACCTCCATCTTCTCCGCCTTCTGCACAACTCTCCACACGATGCCATTAAAGACAGAAGAGTCATTATAATGCCCCTAAATAAAAATTCTGCAATATACGTCACCTCACACTATTCCCCACCCTCCTCACACTGTCTCCTCTCACATCCCCCCTGTTCAGCATACTGTCTCCTCATATATTTACCCCCCTCACTCTCTATACTGTCTGCTCACACATAACCCTGACTCCCCATCTGTGTCTGCAACACAACCCATCACCCTCACTCCCCGTACTGTGTCCAATACATTCAACCCGTTCGCTCCCCATACTGTCTGCCCCCACCCCCATACTGTTTCCTCATACATACTCTTCAGTACCCTCAAATCCCCCAACACATATTAAATGCCCCCATCCCACTCCAAATCCCCCCCACTGTTGTGAATGTGTTAGAAATGATTCTGAGCAGAAGCTCCCTCTGGTGGTTACAAACAGTACTGAACTATTCAATGAAGAATTGTGAAGATTGGCAATCAGGTGTTACAGACTGGTTTATATAAGGGAGGTCCCTCCCATCAGGGTTGCCGGTGATCAATTGTTCTTGTCTCAACTTTGGTTCCTGGTTCACTTGGAAGCTAGCTGTGTCTTGCCTGCATCTTCTGCTAACAGATAAGATATTTTCTGCTTTTATTTTTGTGCTTGGTTTTTGCATTTTGTCCTGCACTTCTGTGGAGGTCAGCCAGGTCCCTCCGGGGCTTGTGCTCCTCTCAGTTTATCTGAGCCACTGTTATTTGTTCATTTGCCTTTTCCAGTTTTTTCAGTGGCTGCTGCTTAGTTTTGTCACACCAAGAACAAATTTTTAGGTGGTAGAGGTCGTGTGATCTCAGGTGTTTTTGCAATTAGTGTGTTGGTTTTTTTTTAGGTTTTTTGGATTGCAGTAAGTGTCCTTCCTATCCTTTTCTTTCTAGGAAGATTGGGCCCCAACGTTTGCTCATACTATTTTCTGTTGTGTCTTTATTTCCTCTTGTCTAACCCGCCATTACATGTTTGAGGGCTTCCTATGTTCTTTGGGGATTGCTCCGGGGCAGATAGTTTTCTTTTTTCTAATCTTTAGGTGTAGTTAGCTTCTCAGGCTGTGACGAGGCGTCTAGGACCAACGTGGTACGCTCCAACGGCTGCCTTTAGTTGTGGTGGTTAGTCAGGGTACTGCAATCCAGTAGATTCCAACCCTCTTGGTGTATTGCCTTTTTTGCCTGCTCTGCTCAGCCTACCAAATCATAACACCCCACACATTAAATCCCCCATCCCCACTCCAAATCCCCACACGCATTAAGTATCCCCTATCCCCACTCCAAATCCCCCCACAACATTAAATCCCCCATCCCCCCTCCAATCCCCCCACACATAAAATAACCCCCCATCGCCACTCCAAAATCCCCCCCCTAAATAACCCCCCATCGCCACTCCAAATCCCCCCACACATAAATCCACCATCCCCACCCAAATCCCCCCACATACAAAAACCCCCATCGCCACTCCAAATCCCCCACACATAAAATAATCCCCATCCCCACTCCAAATCCCCCCACACATACAATATCCCCCATCGCCACTCCAAATCCCCCACACATAAAATAACCCCCCATCCCCACTCCAAATCCCCCCAACAATAAAAATAACCCCCCATCCCCACTCCAAATCCCCCCCACATATTGTTTATCCCCCATCCCCACCCAAACCCCCCCACACATAAAAGAACCCCATCCCCACTCTAAATCCCCCCCACCACATAATGTATCCCCCATACCCACTCCAAAAACCCCCCCACACATAAAAGAACCCCATCCCCACTCTAAATCCCCCCACACATAATGTATCCCCCATCCCACTCCAAACCCCCACACATAAAATAACCCCCATCCCCACTCTAAATCCCCCCACAATAATGTATCCCCCATCCCCACTCCAAACCCCCCACACATAAAAGAACCCCCATCCCCACTCTAAATCCCCCCACACAATGTATCCCCCATCCCCACTCCAAACCCCCCCACACATAAAAGAACCCCCATCCCCACCTCCAAATCCCCCACACATAATGTATCCCCCATCCCCACTCCAAATCCCCCCCACACATAAAAGAACCCACATCCCCACATTAAATCCCCCCCACACATAATGTATCCCCCCATCCCCACTCTAAATCCCCCCCATTACCCCACAACACTCACACAGTATGTCCCCCATTTATTTCTGTGGTATCTTCAGCTCTATAATGGAGCAAACTCACCACAAATCTTCACCCTTCTGGGCGCCAACGACGAGTGACATCAGCAGCGTGATCACATGACCTGATCCGCTGCAGACGTCGCTCTGACCCGGCGGTCAGAGCTTCAAATTGTACTGGCGTCTGTATAGACGCCAGTGCAATTGATCCCAGGGAGCTGGCACGCAGCAGCTTCTTGGGCCGGGTGTCAGCTTGACGCGGGACAGGGAGGCTCACACCACCTCCAGCTTGCGGAACTACCGTGGTGGTAGGTGAAGCAGCTGCAGCAGGGAGGGCCCCCTTCTAGCCCGGGCCCTGTGGCAGCTTCTTCCCCTGCTTCCACGATAGTTCCGCCCCTGCTAATCATATATGTAACTATATATTACACATTTATACATACTAATCATATATGTAACTATATATTACACATTTATACATACTCATATATGTAACTATATATTACACATTTATACATACTAATCATATATGTAACTATATATTACACATTTATACATACTAATCATATATGTAACTATATATTACACATTTATACATACTAATCATATATGTAACTATATATTACACATTTATACATACTAATCATATATGTAACTATATATTAAACATTTATACATACTAATCATATATGTAACTATATATTACACATTTATACATACTAATCATATATGTAACTATATATTACACATTTATACATACTAATCATATATGTAACTATATATTACACATTTATACATACTCATCATATATGTAACTATATATTACACATTTATACATACTAATCATATATGTAACTATATATTACACATTTTTACATACTAATCATATATGTAACTATATATCACTTAGGCTAGATTCACATATGCGTATATGTGCGCAGCTTATCATCTGCATACACAAACGCATGCAAAGACGCATGTTTACGCAGTGGTTTTTTATCCGCATCATCTTACGCATGACGCCAAAAAAACGCTGCGTGTGCATGCGTGTGTATTTTTTTTTTATGCGCATGCGTTCGATATGACAGACACCAAAAGGGTGTGTCTCATGAAGAACACATGCGTATCAAACGCATCAGTACACATATCCTTGCCTACCAATGCGTTACCATAGACAGTTATGCGTTTTTTACGCATTCCATGTGCATGTGCATGACTGCGCATATTTGCCCGATTTTAGCCGCTTCCAAAAATCCAACATGTTGCAGTCGCCGGACACCGCCGCACACCGCAAAATGACGCATGCAAACACATGTCTCTGCGTACACCATTTTAAAGATATATGAGCATGACGCATGTGGATCTATGCAGATGAAACGCACACACAGACACAAATGTGAAAGCAGTCTTATACATAGGAATCATACATGTAACTACTGTACATATATATATAACACTATTATGTTATGGTAGCTGAGGAGACAGGAGCAAAAAACTGCATAGGCAGCCCAACCCCAGAGAGGTTGGAAACTAATAGGTTGCAGACCCCTAAACTAACCACACAACTAGAAGCAGCCGTGGAGCGTACCTACGGTACCCTAGACGCCACGGCACAGTCAGAGAGATAGCTATCCCTGAAGATGGAAAGAGGAAAGCTAACTGCCCCAGAGAAGACCCCCAAAGAATATGAAGCCCCCAAACATATAATGGCGGTTAGACAAGATGAAAACACGAACACAGACAGAAAATAGATTGAGCAAACGCTGGGGCCCAAATCTGTCTAAATAGGACAGCACAGGAGAGAATACTGTCTGCAACCCAGAAAAACCTGGGAAAAACTCCAACGCTTCTGAATCCAAAAACACTGAGACCACAGGGTCTCGACCACCTATATCAGATCTCTGGTGTGGACACATAGCTACCCTGCAGTAAAATATCACAAAACTGAGCAAATGAACAAAATACAAAAAGAGAATGGAGACCAGCCCAAGCCCCCAAAGGGACCCGGCTGAAGACAAAAAGCAATGAAGCAAAAAGCAAGGAAAAACAAACACAGAAAAAAAAAACTGAAAATGACTTATCTAAATACAAGCAGGAGACAAGAGAAAAGCAAGCTGAATTCCAACCTAGACCAGGAAGAACAATTGATCACCGGCGAGGATCATGGGAGGTCAGCTCACTTATATCAGGCCAGTCAGTATCACCTGACAACCATTCGTCACTAGCAGGTGTTGGGCTTTTGCTGTTCAACATAGGTTCAATACCCTCAGCAACCACCAGAGGGAGCTTCAGCTCCGAAGTCGTCTCCAACATGTTCACAACATAACACATTTATATATACTAATCATATATGTAACTATATACAGCTCTGACAAAAATTAAAGGGGTTGTCCAGTACTTTAAATTAACCCCCCAATGTATCCCCCCGGGGCCCTAATGAATTTTGTAAATACTTCATGTTGCCTATACTGCCTGTGAGCGGTGCTATCGCTGGCCGCTCACAGGCAGCACGTGACCCAGCGGGACGAGATCTCGTTGCCGAGATTTGAATGTGAGCATGCGCCGCCCCCGGCAGCCATCTTTCGGAGGCCCTCGACGGCCATCTTTCCGAGGCCTCCGCGTCGCAGCAATGGAGCTGCGGGGGCTTCCAGACTTTGACAAAATGCCGGCGGAGCCCCCCAAGCAGCACAGAGTTCCGACACCACCACACAGCACAGGGAGGCTGCATCAGGACCGCCACCACCGGATTTGTAAGTATTGCGACCATAAGACGCACCCCCATTTTCCACAAAAATTTTGGGGAAAAAGTGCGTCTTATGGTCCAAAAAATGCGGTATATATATATATAACATATTATATATACTAATCATATATGTAACTATGTATAACACGTATACATACTAATCATATATGTAACTACAGGTGCAGCTCACAAAATTAGAATATCATCAAACAGATAACTCTGTAATGACTCTATATAATGTGAGTTTCACTTTTTGTATTGAAGAGCTGAAATAAATTAACTTTTTCATGATATTCTAATTTTGTGAGAAGCACCTGTATATAACACACTTATACATACTAATCATATATGTAAGTACATGTATATAACACACTTATACATACTAATTATATATGTAACTATATAGAACACATACATATTAATCTTACAGGTAACTACGTATATATAACTCACTTATACATAAAAATTATATATGTTACTATGCATATACAGTGGGTGTGGAAAGTATTCAGACCTCTTTATATTTTTCACTTTTTGTTTCATTGCAGCCATATGATAAATTCAAAAAAAGTTCATTTTTTTCTCATTAATGTACACTCTGTACCCCATCTTGACTGATAAAAACCAGAAATGTAGAATTTTTTTGTAAATTTATTAAAAAAGAAAAACTGAAATATCACATGTTCATAAGTATTCAGACCCTTAGCTCAGTATTGAGTAGAAACACCCTTTTGAGCTAGTACAGCCATGAGTCTTCTTGGGAATGATGCAACAAGTTTCTGACACCTGGATTTGGGGATCCTCTGCCATTCTTCCTTGCAGATCCTCTTCAGTTCCGTCAGATTGGATGGTGAACATTGTGGACAGCCATTTCAGTTCTCTGTAGAGATGCTCAATTGGGTTTAGGTCAGGGCTCTGGCTGGGCCAGTCAAGGATGGTCACAGAGTTGTTCTGAAGCCACTCCTTTGTTATTTTAGCTGTGTGCTTAGGGTCATTGTCTTGTTGGAATGTGAACCTTGGCCAAGTCTGAGGTCCAGAGCACTCTGGAAGAGGTTTTCATCCAGGATATTCTGTACTTGGCTGCATTCATGTATTATGTAACACTTTTCCATACTAATTATATATGAAACTACGTGTACATAACTAACACACTTTTACATACTAATTACAGTGCCTTGCGAAAGTATTTGGCCCCCTGGAACTTTTCAACCTTTTCCAACATATGATGCTTAAAACATAAAGATATCAAATGTTAATTTTTGGTGAACAATCAACAACAAGTGGGACACAATTGTGAAGTTGAACAAAATTTATTGGTTATTTAAAATTTTTGTGGAAATACAAAAACTGAAAAGTGTTGCGTGCAATATTATTCGGCTCCTTTACTTTCAGTGCAGCAAAGTCACTCCAGAAATTCATTGTAGATCTCTGAATGTTCCAATGTTGTCCATAAATGACTAGTGATGATAAATATAATCCACTTGTGTGTAATCAAGTCTTCGTATAAATGCACCTGCTCTGTGATAATCTCAGGGTTCTGTTTGAAGCACAGAGAGCATCATGCAGACCAAGGAACACAACAGGCAGGTCTATGATACTGTTGTGAAGAAGTTTAAAGCCGGATTTGGATACAAAATGATTTCCAAAACTTTAAACATCCCAAGGAGCACTGTGCAAGCGATCATATTGAAATGGAAGGAGTATCATACCACTGCAAATCTACCAAGACCCGGCCGTCCCTCTAAACTTTCATCTCAAACAAGGAGAAGACTGATCAGAGATGCAGCCAAGAGGCCCTTGATCACTCTGGATGAACTGCAGAGATCTACAGCTAAGGCTACTTTCACACTTGCATTTTTTAGCTCTGCGTTTCGAGCGCACATAAAACGCATGAAAAAAACGCGTGCAAACGCTTGTAATCGCTGCGATATTTAGTCGCTTAAGTGTGCGCATTGCGGAAAAAAGCGCAGCGATTGTATGCGATTTCAAGCGTTTTTGCATGCATTTGCGTTTTTTCGGCGCATTTCACAGGAGGAAAATCCTTGAAAAATTCTTGCAACTGACTCCACTAATTGGACACCAGTGGGCGTCTCTTATGGGAAATCTTTATATAGAGCCTGTTCACAGCCATTCTTCACATTTGTTTGCATTTGCCTTTGTGACATGGATCTGCGCTGGAAGAGTTTCCACTTCAACTTGGATCTGGAGATTGCGATGGCTCAGGCTTATGCAGTTGCTTGCCATGAAGAAAGGGAGAGAGAGACAGCGAAGACGGCAGCAACGGCGTTTGTGGGTCCATCCCATTGTTGAACTCCGGGAGAGCCGTGGAGTGTACCACACCCTCTATAGCGAGCTGCAGGCAAACCACGAGAAATTTACCGACTACACCCAGATGTCACAAGAAAGCTTCATGAATTTACTTGCTCGTGTCCAACAATTCATCCGGACAGGACACACAGCTCCGTCGGGCGATTCCTCCGGAGGAAAGACTCCTGGTGACATTACGGTACGTAATATTGCTAAACCAATGCCTGCATCATTTTATTTGTTCTGCCATGTACTATTCCAAAGATGCCAGAATTATTGTTCTGCCATCTAGTAAACAAAGACCTGCAGAATAATTTGTATGCCATGTACTTTTTTTCTCTTTAGTTAAATGTTTTAAAAAAACATACAATAATATATATTGTTTTTCTTTCTCAGATTCCTTGCTACTGGAGAGAGCCTCTCTTCACTTCACTTCCATTACAGGATTGGTATCTCCACCTTGTCAGGAATTGTTGTGGACACCTGCCGGGCATTGTGGAATGTTCTCTGTCCAGAATTTATGCCCCTGCCCACCACAGAAAAGTGGCTAGAAATAGCTGAAAAATTCTGGACAACCTGCAATTTCCCCAACTGTTTGGGAGCAGTTGATGGGAAACACATCCGCATCATCAAACCAAAAAGAACAGGCTCGGAGTACTACAATTACAAAAAGTACTTCTCTACAGTTCTCATGGCCATTGCTGATGCAGACTGTATGTTTGTTGCAGTGGACATTGGGGCATTTGGCCGTGGAAATGACTCACAGGCCTTTAAGAACTCGAACATGGGCCGGAGGTTGTATGGAAACCAGTTCAATTTCCCCATGCCACGGCCTCTTCCCCACACCGAAGGTCCACCACTGCCATTTGTCATGGTTGGGGATGAGGTTTTCCAGATGAGCCAACACCTGCTAAAACCCTACTCCAGCCGGGACTTGGACCACACCACAAAAATATTCAATCAGGGCAAGAAGAACTGTAGAGTGTGCCTTCGGTATACTTGTTTCCAGATGGCGCATTCTGGGCACAGCCATTCATCTGAAACTGGAAACAGTGGATGAAGTGCTGAAGGCATGTGTGGTGCTACATAATTTTGTTATGTCTAAAGAGCAACCAAACTTTGAACTTGATGATTCAGCTCCTAACCCATTGCCTAAGTTCACTCAGCACCCTCTCAGGTCTTCTGTTGAAGTTGGCCAAATGAGGGACCAATTTGCAGCCTACTTCATGTCAGATGTAGGACGGGTGGAATGGCAAGAACAAATGGTGTAAAAAAAAGTATTCTTGTCTGTATGTTAATAAAATGCCTTCTTGTCTGTATGTTAATAAAATACCTGTGTTTATACCTGTACCGAGTGCAGTCAGTGTTTTTTTTTACACTCAAATACAATAATCAACTGTCCAGGTTTACCAGTAAATTCATGATGCTGTGTTTTTTGTGCATCATGTATTTACTAGTAACCCTGACCAGGTGACTATACATCCACACACACACAAGTTGTATGACCTTTATCATCTCTCCAGTTTTGGTTCCATTTGCAGCGACGGTGGAGATAAAACAACTAATATTTGTGTCACCTGGCCAGATGTTACAAATAGTGATTTGTGGATGCACTAGCATCCGTGACTCTTTATTACACCTAATATACCTGACCATGTGACTATAAATATTACTTGTAGTATCATCACTGTGACTTGATTTTGAACGCAGACTGGAGAGATGATAAAGATTATACATCTTCTACAATACCCAGGCCTGGTGTCATGCTGAAGTGGTGATGCCCCCAAATAACACATCCTCACTTCAGAATTTATCATGCCTGGGCAGGTGAATAAACATGAGTTATAAACTGCAGCATCGCTACAGTATGCTTGAAATAAATGCAGACTGAAGCGACGCTGCAGGTGAAAATTCATGTCTATTCACCTGCCCAGGTGTGATAGTAATGATACAAGGCCAGGGGATTGTACATGTAACGTGTATTTTCACCATCATCTCCTCAGTTTATTCAACACACATTGAATAGAGAATGTTGTTAATTACAAGGTATATCTAGAATCCCTGGCCTTGTATCACAAAGTGAAATGATGGTAAAAACACACCAGACTCATTTAACTTTTTATGATACCTGGCAAGGTAAAATAGCTATGCCTTGCACTCAACACCATCCTCTATTCAATATGTGCAATATTAGTAGACAGAGAGACTGGTGGCGAAAATACAATAAATGATATAATAGACTAGCTGCTAACAATGCAATAATGATGATGAAATAATAAAGGCACAACTTTTCTATAAGCCTGCATGAAAGGTGTCAAGTTATTACAACCTCCTCTGGATCTTAAATTAGAGCCAATCGACAAATTTAAGCATCATATTCATTTTCAGCACAAAAATTAGTTTGGCTCAACTGTTTTCATCTCGGAAGCAATTTGGCTGTAGAACAGTGTTATCTATATCCTATATAAGGTCTGCTTATGCATATACTTGGGATGCATCAGCAGAGAGGTTATACTAATACTGTATCTGGCAATTCATTCTTGTACATCCTCTGTGGAGGGAAGAGAACCTACTGTAATGCTCTGTTATCTCAGTAGCTGTGGACCTCAGGACATGAGATAATTATGAACAGTTAGTGACAATATTTGTTATATTAACAAAAAAATATTTACAAAAATGTACCACACTTCAGTTCGCATTACATCAGTGGATATTATCATCTTTGGATGTTGATGTTTTTCATTTCTGTTTTCCTTTGCAATTTGTCTTCCTACGCACAGCACACAATAGTGACCTTATATTCTGCACTGCATCAGCTTTTCAGTGGACATTCTATCTTTCTGCTAGGGTGTTGTGCATGGTACCTAGTTTACACCCCTCACGCACTAAGAACAATCACCAATGAAAAATTCCCTTGCTAATCTGTGGGATTAAATTGTTAATGCTATGTGTGTCTCTGTCTATCGTACACTCTCTGTCACTTAGCCAGTGTCTTTTTCTCTCTCTTTCTCTACACGCTGTGCTCTGTTTGTCAGTCTCTAGTATTGCCGAACTTTCCATTATAAAAGTGCTTGGGCTCAGAGCAAATTTGCTACCTCATGTAAAACACGCTGACCCCATGATGGATTCTGAAGTTCTGGACAAGGACTCCTGTTTACGTGTTATTCAACAACTGCGACAAATCCATGTGGACCTCCTGCTCCTGACTGAGAAATATGTGAGCTATGTGTAATTCTGTTTTTACCGAATTGTTTGTATCCATGTGATTTTTCCATGTTCTTTATAGAGAAAAACGTGGAGTCATTGTAAGTAAAATGATGGTTGAATAAGCTCCACTTTTTAATGGGTTGTCCAACCGTAGCCATGGATTTATTAAAAATAATAAACCGAGGACCGCTCACTTTCCAGAGCTCCTGCAGATCATGCAGGGGCTGTAGAGGCCATGTCTGCCCCACTCGGGAGTCCCAGCCTCTTCTAGTGATGATGTGCACTTCAAGTCATTTGGCCTCTGCTGCAGACAACTGGCTACAGCAGAATTGGCCTTATAAATGGAGCCAGCGGAAATCATCAGAGCAGCCTACACTGGCCACAGTGGACTGTAAAAGACAAGTATGCCTCTGTTATATGTAATCAATCCATGGCTTACATAAATACATTTACTGTGTGACAATCCCTTTAAGTAACACTGGCTCTATACTGATTGGCTGTCTAGCCACGACACATGGCTGAAAAAATACAGTCTCATTGTCAATATTATGTTGTGGATCTGATGTTATTTTCAATTAATTGCTTTTTATTTTAGTTGAGGAACTTACAAAACAATGAGGATGCTGAAAGCACCACTCCAGTATTTTTTTTATTTCACCTCTAGAGTGGTATTACTAATGTAAGTTCTCTGTCAGTAGTATTAGGCTATGTTCACACATTGTGTTTTTGCTGTTTTTTTTCTGCATGCAAAACCTGTTCTCTTTGCAGTAAAGAAGCTGCTTAGAAAAAGCAGGTTTTGCTGCATTTTTTGCCGCGTATTTGCTGTGTTTTTTGCTGCATTTTTATTGTATTTTGTTCGTGCTGATAAAGTTTAGTGCCCCCCCCCAAAAAACATGATGAAACTTCCTTAGGTTTTTGCACCAAAAACAATGCAATACCAGATACCTGTCTTTTGCACTTACCCATTGCTTTCTATGGGTGAAAAAACTATGAAAAAATGCTGACAGAATTGACATGCTGCAGTTTTCCAATTCAGTCAGGAAAAAAATCCAATGTGTTTACATGGGACTTCTGAACTCTCATAGCTTTTGCTGGTACTGTAAAATGAATCTTAAAATTTGCATAAAAAATGCAGCAAAAATGTAATATGTGAACATAGCCTTATACTTAACAGCTATGGTCCTCTTTGGTTATCATTGCCGCTTCAGTAATTTGTGACCTGCTGTATCGTCCCAGTGTTTGCTGGAGAGATCCAGAAGGCACCAGTAAATGAAAGTCTGTGAGAGCCAGGACGAGGGTTTCATAGACTTACACTAACCTCAGACTTCTGGTCAGTTAGAAGTTGCGGTTACAAGATGGTGGCATGAGACCAGAGTGGCGCCAGGAGGAGCAGAAGATGGAATCCGCTGGTAAGTATATTACTAGGGTCAAGAAACGTACATTATCAATACTTCTCCATTGGTTCTTTAATGTGGATTGCAAGCTTGGGTATTTTTGACCAAAATATTAGCTGAACACATTCTTAATTTTTCATCTTTGCCGGATGCAGCGTCGTCTGTAGTGTTGTTGTTTGTGGAGATAGGGTATTTTGTGCTTTTGAGATTTGCTTAAAGAGATCACATGGACTGTCCAACAGTATTGAAAGGGAACCTGTCAGCTCGATTTTGCAATGTAAAGTAAAGACATATCTGTAATGGCGCTGTTATACTGTACAGATTAATTTGATAACTTTCGTGAAGAAATCTGTTTTGTAGTTCATTAATCAGTATTTGAAGTTTTCTTCTAAAGAGATTTAGATGTATGAGGGCTGGACTGTACAGTCATGGACAAAAGTTTTGAGAATGACACAAATATTAATTTTTACAAAGTCTACTGCTTCACTTTTTGTAATGGCAATTTGCATATACTCCAGAATGTTGTAAAGAGTGATCAGCTTAACAGCAATTCCTTGCAAAGTCAATATTGGGCTAGGAAATGAACTTTATCCCCCAAAACACATTTCAACATCAATGTCACGCTGTCTAATGATATGAATACAATGTCAGTAAACTATTTATACAGGAACCACACTCTATACAACATATAGTTTAGCAACATCAGAATGTAAGTATAAAATAGATTTACCTGACACAATCTCTGCAGAACTTTAGGGTTAATCTTGAGGACTAGATGTGCAGAAACGATATAGTTGAACTCAGGGTTAATCTTGAGGACTTGATGAGCTGTAACAGGAAAGAGGAGGACCGGGGTCTAACCTGACCCTACACTGGGGTCCTAACTAATCCCTTACCTTGGAGGTACTGATAATGGTTCAGAGGTCCAAGTCTCCAGCCTAACCCTGTCTCCTATCAGACCCTGAACCCTGAAATCAGTCCTAAGAAGGATCCTGATTACCACCAAAGGGATATGGGCTGATCTCAGCTATATACACAGATTAGACATATAAGACAGAACGGATAGCACTCACTTGCATACACACTCAAACACCGAAGGAACATAAATGGTCTGGGAAATAAACTCTAAGCAAGTTGAGCTTAAAACAGCTAAGGAGCTCTTCAACATAAGTCTATACAGATTCATTCCTATCTGTGGTTTGCATGAAGGATTTCACTGGCAACTCCCAAAGCAGACAACCAGGAATTTAAAGGAAACCAATCAACAAATAATCAATTGCAGCCGGGAGAAACTGCACCCAGTCCCAGCACCGAGCACAGACAGAATTAACTCCCAAGCTGCCAAACACAAAGAAACAGCAACTCAGCTGTGAGAAGTCAAAATGTGCAACCGCGACGATCTTCGTGGCAATGCACACATGACAGTACCCCCCCTTCTATGAGGGGCCTCCGGACCCTCAGGGCCAGGCCTGCCCGGGTGAGTTCTGTGGAAGGTCCGAACCAAACGATCTGCGTTAACATCAGACGCAGGGACCCACGTCCTCTCCTCCGGACCATACCCCTTCCAATGCACCAAGTACTGAAGGGACCGGCGATTCAGACGAGAGTCAATGATTTTTGATACTTGAAATTCCAAATTACCATTGACCAACACTGGAGGAGGAGGTAGAGGTGACGGTATGACTGGTGCCACATACCTTTTAAGTAATGACTTGTGGAACACATTATGAATTTTAAACGTAGAAGGGAGTTCCAGACGAAATGCCACAGGATTAATTATGGAACTGATCCTGTACGGCCCGATGAATCTGGGACCCAGTTTCCAGGAGGGCACTTTAAGTTTTATATTCCTGGTAGACAACCATACCAGATCGTTCACATTCAGATCTGGACCAGAAACTCTCCTCCTATCAGCCATACGTTTGTAACGGTTCCCCATCGTACTCAAATTATTCAATACACCTCGCCACACAGAAGCAAGTGACGACGAGAAACGCTCCTCCTCAGGAACCCCAGAAGGACCCCCCCCATTGAAAGTACAAAACTGGGGATGAAAACCATATGCCCCAAAAAACGGGGACTTACCAGTGGACTCGCTCCGCCTGTTGTTAAGAGCGAACTCTGCCAGAGGCAAGAAAGAAGACCAGTCCTCCTGGTTCTCCGATACAAAACACCGGAGATATGTCTCTAAACTCTGATTCAGACGCTCTGTCTGACCATTGGTCTGTGGATGAAAAGCCGAGGAAAACGACAATTGCATCCCCCGACTGTCATGTGTGCATCGCCACGAAGATCGTCGCGGTTGCACATTCTGACTTCTCACAGCTGAGTTGCTGTTTCTTTGTGTTTGGCAGTTAGGGAGTTAATTCTGTCTGTGCTCAGTTCTGGGACTGGGTGCAGTTTTCTCCCGGCTGCAATTAATTATTTGTTGATTGGTTTTCTTTAAATCTCTGGTTGTCTGTGTTGGGAGTTGCCAGTGAAATTCTTCATGCAGACCACAGATAGGATTGTATCTGTATAGACTTAAGTTAAAGAGCTCCTTAGTTGTTTTAAGCTCACCTTGCTTAGAGTTTAATATCCCAGATCATTTATGTTCCTTCTGTGTTTGAGTGTGTATGCAAGTCTGTGTTTTCTCCAGTCTGTCTTATATGTCTAATCTGTGTATTTAGCAGAGATCAGCCCATATCCCTTTGGTGGTAATCAGAATCCTTCTTAGGACTGATTACAGGGTTCAGGGACTGATAGGAGACAGGGTTAGGCTGGAGACTTGGACCTCTGAACCATTATCAGTACCTCCAAGGTGAGGGATTAGTTAGGACCCCAGTTTAGGGTCAGGTTAGACCCCCGGTCCTCCTCTTTCCTGTGACAGTGTATCAAGTCCTCAAGATTAACCCTGAGTTCAACGGATATCGTGTCAGGTAAATCTATTCTATATTTACATGCTGATGTTGCTAATCTATATGTTGTATAGAGTGTTGTTCTTTTAAGAATAGTTTACTGACATCGTACACATATCATAAGACCGCGTGACATTTTCACTGGCCCATAAAATTATTCCCAGTTGCCATGGATCCAGTAGCCCAGCTGGCTCTGCAGTTGCAGGGATTATCCATGGAGCTGACGGACATTAAGTCCAAAGTTTTGTCTCCCTAGGAGCAAACCAGATTTGAACCTAAAGTAGCTCTCCCGGACAGGTTCACTGGTGGGCGAGACAAATTTTTTACCTTCAGGGAAGCATGTAAATTGTATTTTCGGCTTCGGCCTCGATCATCAGGGAGTGAAGAGCAGAGAGTGGGAATTGTTATCTCGCTCCTACAAGGGGACCCTCAATCCTGGGCCTTCTCCCTTCCTCCGGGATCCCCGGCTCTACAGTCAGTAGATCGATTTTTTACTGCCCTGGGTTTGGTATATGATGACCCAGATCGGGTCTCTCTTGCTGAGACAAAATTACGTAAGATACAGCAGGGAGATCGTCCGGCGGAGGAATTTGCTTCTGAGTTCCGTAGATGGGCCACAGATACTCAGTGGAATGACCCAGCTCTTAGGAGCCAGTTTTGTCATGGGCTTTCTGACAAATTAAAGGACGTTTTGGCTCAGTATGATTCTCCTCCATCACTGGAGGCTGCTATGGCCCTAGCTATCCGTACTGATAGACGGCTCCGGGAGAGGTGCGAGGTAACTCCGCCCCCTGTTGTTACTCCACCTACTACTAAAGTCCCTTATGTTGAGGTTCCCCTTGTCTGTTCGGAGGAGCCTATGCAGTTGGGAGGGACATCATTTCGTAGGAGGGGATTGGCGGTACGCCGCAGGACTAGAAGGTGTTTCTTCTGCGGGAAAGAGGGACATTTTGTTGGGGGATGTCCATCCCGTGCCTTGTTGAGCAAAAAGTCGCCGGAAAACTGCTAATCCCAGGTTGTGTGGTGGACGACAACCTGGGAGTATTTATTTCGTCCGCTAGTTCTTCTCAGTTCCTTGTACCAGTGGAGGTGGTGGTTGGTACGAGAGTGGAGAGATTTTCTGTTCTTCTTGATAGTGGGTCCGGGGCTAATCTGGTTGACGCTCAGTTTGCTCAGGCTCAAGGTATGCATCTGAGTGTATTGGTCAAACCGATCCCTATATTCTCCATTGACGCCAGGCCTCTCGGCCAAGGTAGCTTTGTTCATGAGGTTCATAACATTGACCTT
Organism: Oophaga sylvatica; assembly: GCA_033576555.1. Classification (NCBI taxonomy): domain Eukaryota; kingdom Metazoa; phylum Chordata; class Amphibia; order Anura; family Dendrobatidae; genus Oophaga; species Oophaga sylvatica. The sequence continues at coordinate 12,653 of JARQOD010007591.1, read as the reverse complement.
CGGGTAGGGGCAATACATAGGGAACTATTATCTTGTTATGTGTTGGAGGGTCTACCTACTCCTATTGTGTTGGGACTTCCTTGGTTGGTTAAACATAACCCTGTGATTAATTGGCAGTCCAGAGATATAAGCCAATGGGGGGAGTTTTGCAAAAGTAACTGCATGAACACAGTCATCAGTGCGGTCGTGCCTAGTACTTTGCCTCCTTTTTTGGAGGACTTTGGGGATGTGTTCTCTGAGGAGGGGTGTCAGGAGTTGCCTCCTCATCGCGTGTATGACTGCTCTATTAATTTACTTCCTGATGCTAAGTTACCTAAAGCTAGGTTATATAACCTTTCTGGTCCTGAGAGGCAGGCTATGAAAGATTATATTTCGGAAAGTCTGGCCAAAGGGCATATTAGACCTTCATCTTCCCCAGTGGCCGCGGGGTTCTTCTTTGTGAAGAAAAAAGATGGAGGCCTACGCCCTTGCTTGGATTTCCGCGAACTTAATCGGATTACTGTTCGAGATCCGTATCCACTCCCTCTGATTCCTGATCTCTTCAATCAAATTGTTGGCGCCAAATGGTTCTCTAAATTGGATCTCAGGGGGGCGTATAATCTGATTAGGATAAAAGAGGGGGATGAGTGGAAAACGGCGTTTAACACGCCGGAGGGACATTATGAGAACCTTGTCATGCCTTTTGGTCTGACTACTGCACCGGCAGTATTCCAACATTTTGTTAATGACATTTTTCGTCATCTGGTGGGGCTGTTTGTGGTCGTATATTTGGATGACATTTTAATTTACTCACCAGATCTTGTGTCTCACCAGGAGCATGTGAGACAGGTGTTGCAGATCTTGCGAGACAATAAACTATACGCCAAACTGGAAAAGTGTGTATTCGCCGTACAGGAACTTCAGTTTTTGGGTTTCTTGGTGTCAGCCTCCGGTTTCCGTATGGACCCTGAAAAGGTGAGAGCAGTGCTTAAATGGGATCAGCCAGAGGATCTTAAGGCTCTGCAGCGTTTTCTGGGGTTTGCTAACTACTACCGGAAATTTATTTGTAATTTCTCATCTGTTGTCAAACCTCTCACTGACATGACAAGAAAAGGGACGGATTTTTCTAAATGGTCGGACAAAGCTTGCCAAGCTTTTTCCTCTTTGAAAAAATGTTTTGCTTCGGCACCCGTTCTCATCCAACAAGATGCATCACAGCCGTTCGTTGTGGAGGTGGACGCGTCTGACGTAGGGGTGGGTGCAATATTGTCCCAGGGTCCGTCCCCTGGTAAATGGCATCCGTGCGCTTTCTTTTCTAAAAAATTGTCGTCCGCCGAAAGGAATTATGATATCGGCAATAGGGAACTTTTGGCCATTAAGTTGGCTTTTGAAGAATGGCGTCACTTTTTGGAGGGGGCAGTCCACCCGGTCACCGTCATTACTGATCACAAGAACCTGCTGTATTTGGAATCTGCTAAGCGTCTGAATTCCAGACAAGCTCGATGGTCGTTGTTTTTTACCAGGTTTAATTTTGTTGTCACTTATCGCCCTGGATCTAAGAATGTTAAGGCGGATGCCTTGTCTCGCAGTTTCCCAGGGGCCGGGAAAATGGATGACCCGATTCCTATCCTTCAGGAGGGGGTGGTAGTGTCGGCTGTATGTTCTGAGCTTGAGGAGGAGGTGTTAGAGGCTCAGGGGGACGCCCCTGCAGGACCTCCAGGGAGACTGTTTGTCCCAAATCAGTTGAGACAAAAGGTTATTGAGGCACATCATAATTCTGCTTTAGCAGGACATCCAGGGAGTAAGGCTACTTTAGATCTCCTTTCTCGCCGGTTTTGGTGGCCTAACGTTAATAAAGATGTTTTAACTTTTGTCGCGTCCTGTGGGGTTTGTTCTCGCTCTAAGACCCCTCATACCCGTCCGTCTGGGACCCTCTTACCCTTGAAACTTCCGGAGCGTCCATGGACTCATTTGTCTATGGACTTCTTCACGGACCTTCCTCAGTCGTCAGGGAAGACTGTCATACTGGTGGTTGTTGACAGGTTCAGTAAGATGGCACATTTCATTGCTCTTCCTGCCCTCCCTAATGCTAAAACTCTGGCGCAGGTGTTCATTGGGGAGATTGTGAGACTTCATGGGTTGCCTTCTGATGTGGTGTCAGATAGGGGGTCTCAGTTTGTGTCCAAGTTTTGGAGGACATTTTGTTTACGTCGGGGGATGCAATTGTCATTTTCCTCGGCTTTTCATCCGCAGACCAATGGTCAGACAGAGCGTCTGAATCAAAGCCTAGAGACTTATCTTCGGTGTTTTGTCTCAGAGAACCAGGAGGACTGGTCTTCTTTCTTGCCTCTGGCAGAGTTCGCTCTTAACAACAAGCGGAGCGAGTCCACTGGTAAGTCCCCGTTTTTTGGGGCATATGGTTTTCATCCCCAGTTTTGTACATTCAATGGGGGGGGCCCTTCTGGGGTTCCTGAGGAGGAGCGTTTCTCGTCGTCACTTGCTTCAGTGTGGAGAGGTGTATTGAATAATCTGAGTGCTATGGGGAACCGTTATAAACGTATGGCTGATAGGAGGAGAGTTTCTGGTCCAGATCTTAATGTGAACGATCTGGTATGGTTGTCTACCAGGAATATAAAACTTAAAGTTCCCTCCTGGAATCTGGGCCCCAGATTCATCGGGCCGTACAGGATCAGTTCCATAATTAATCCTGTGGCATTTCGTCTGGACCTCCCTCCTACGTTTAAAATTCATAATGTGTTCCACAAGTCATTACTTAAGAGGTACGTGGCACCAGTCATACCATCACCTCTACCTCCTCCTCCAGTGGTGGTCAATGGTAACTTGGAGTTTCAAGTGTCAAAGATCATTGACTCACGTCTGAATCGCCGGTCCCTTCAGTACTTGGTGCATTGGAAGGGGTATGGTCCAGAGGAGAGGACGTGGGTTCCTGCGTCTGACATTAACGCAGATCGTTTGGTGCGGACCTTCCACAGAACTCACCCGGGCAAACCTGGCCCTGAGGGTCCGGAGGCCCCTCGTAGAAGGGGGGGTACTGTCATGTGTGCATCGCCACGAAGATCGTCGCGGTTGCACATTCTGACTTCTCACAGCTGAGTTGCTGTTTCTTTGTGTTTGGCAGTTAGGGAGTTAATTCTGTCTGTGCTCAGTTCTGGGACTGGGTGCAGTTTTCTCCCGGCTGCAATTAATTATTTGTTGATTGGTTTTCTTTAAATCTCTGGTTGTCTGTGTTGGGAGTTGCCAGTGAAATTCTTCATGCAGACCACAGATAGGATTGTATCTGTATAGACTTAAGTTAAAGAGCTCCTTAGTTGTTTTAAGCTCACCTTGCTTAGAGTTTAATATCCCAGATCATTTATGTTCCTTCTGTGTTTGAGTGTGTATGCAAGTCTGTGTTTTCTCCAGTCTGTCTTATATGTCTAATCTGTGTATTTAGCAGAGATCAGCCCATATCCCTTTGGTGGTAATCAGAATCCTTCTTAGGACTGATTACAGGGTTCAGGGACTGATAGGAGACAGGGTTAGGCTGGAGACTTGGACCTCTGAACCATTATCAGTACCTCCAAGGTGAGGGATTAGTTAGGACCCCAGTTTAGGGTCAGGTTAGACCCCCGGTCCTCCTCTTTCCTGTGACAGTGTATCAAGTCCTCAAGATTAACCCTGAGTTCAACGGATATCGTGTCAGGTAAATCTATTCTATATTTACATGCTGATGTTGCTAATCTATATGTTGTATAGAGTGTTGTTCTTTTAAGAATAGTTTACTGACATCGTACACATATCATAAGACCGCGTGACACCGACGTAAACAAAATGCCCTCCAAAATTTGGACACAAACTGAGACCCCCTATCTGACACCACATCAGAAGGCAACCCATGAAGTCTCACGATCTCCCTAATGAACACCTGCGCCAGAGTTTTAGCATTCGGGAGTGCAGGAAGAGCAACGAAATGTGCCATCTTACTGAACCTGTCAACAACCACCAGTATGACAGTATTCCCAGACGACGGAGGAAGGTCCGTAATGAAGTCCATAGATAAATGAGTCCATGGACGCTCCGGAAGTTTCAAGGGTAAAAGGGTCCCAGACGGACGGGTATGAGGAGTTTTAGAGCGAGCACAAACCCCACAGGACGCGACAAAAGTTATAACATCTTTATTAGCGTTAGGCCACCAAAATCGGCGGGAAAGGAGATCTAAAGTAGCCTTACTCCCTGGATGTCCTGCTAAAGCAGAATTATGATGTGCCTCAATAACCTTTTCTCTCAACTGATTCGGGACAGTCTCCCTGGAGGTCCTGCAGGGGCGTCCCCCTGAGCCTCTAACACCTCCTCCTCAAGCTCAGAACATACAGCCGACACTACCACCCCCTCCTGAAGGATAGGAATCGGGTCGTCCGTTTTCCCGGCACCTGGAAAACTGTGAGACAAGGCATCAGCCTTTACATTCTTAGACCCCGGGCGATAAGTGACGACAAAATTAAACCTGGTAAAAAACAACGACCATCGAGCTTGTCTGGAATTCAGACGCTTAGCGGATTCTAAATACAGCAGGTTCTTGTGATCAGTAATAACGGTGACCGGGTGGACTGCCCCCTCCAAAAAGTGACGCCATTCTTCAAAAGCCAATTTAGTGGCCAAAAGTTCCCTATTGCCGATATCATAATTCCTTTCGGCGGACGACAATTTCTTAGAAAAGAAAGCGCACGGATGCCATTTACCAGGGGACGGACCCTGGGACAATATAGCACCCATTCCTATGTCAGACGCGTCCACCTCCACAATGAATGGCTGAGATACATCTGGTTGGATGAGAACGGGTGCCGAAGCAAAACATATTTTTAAAGAGGAAAAGGCTTGGCAAGCTTTGTCCGACCACTTAGAAAAATCCGTCCCTTTTCTCGTCATGTCAGTGAGAGGTTTGACGACAGACGAGAAATTACAAATAAATTTCCGGTAGTAATTAGCAAACCCCAAAAAACGCTGCAGAGCCTTAAGATCCCCTGGCTGATCCCATTCAAGCACTGCTCTCACCTTTTCAGGGTCCATCCGGAAACCGGAGGCTGACACCAAAAAACCCAAAAACTGAAGTTCCTGTACGGCAAAAACACACTTCTCCAGTTTGGCGTATAGTTTATTGTCTCGTAAGATCTGCAACACCTGTCTCACATGCTCCTGGTGAGACACAAGATCTGGCGAGTAAATTAAAATGTCATCCAAATATACGACCACAAACACCCCCACAAGGTGACGAAAAATTTCATTAACAAAATGTTGGAATACTGCTGGAGCAGTAGTCAGACCAAAAGGCATGACCAGGCTTTCATAATGTCCCTCCGGCGTGTTAAACGCCGTTTTCCACTCATCCCCCTCTTTTATCCTAATCAGATTATACGCCCCCCTGAGATCCAATTTAGAGAACCATTTGGCGCCAACAATTTGATTGAAGAGATCAGGAATAAGAGGTAGTGGGTACGGATCTCGAACAGTAATCCGATTAAGTTCGCGGAAATCCAAGCAAGGGCGTAGGCCTCCATCTTTTTTCTTCACAAAGAAGAACCCCGCGGCCACAGGGGAAGATGAAGGTCTAATATGCCCTTTGGCCAGACTTTCCGAAATATAATCTTTCATAGCCTGTCTTTCAGGACCAGAAAGATTATACAACCTAGCTTTAGGCAACTTAGCATCAGGAAGTAGATTAATAGAGCAGTCATACACGCGATGAGGAGGCAACTCCCGACACCCCTCCTCAGAGAAAACATCCCCAAAATCCTCCAAAAAAGGAGGCAATGTACTAGGCACGACCGCACTGATGACTGTGTTCATGCAGTTGCTTTTGCAAAACTCACCCCATTGGCTTATCTCTCTGGACTGCCAATTAATCACAGGGTTATGTTTAACCAGCCAAGGAAGTCCCAACACAATGGGAGTAGGTAGACCCTCCAACACATAACAAGATAATTGTTCCCTATGTATTGCCCCTACCCGAAGGTCAATGTTATGAACCTCATGAACAAAGCTACCTTGGCCGAGAGGCCTGGCGTCAATGGAGAAAATAGGGATCGGTTTGACCAATACACTCAGATGCATACCTTGAGCCTGAGCAAACTGAGCGTCAACCAGATTAGCCCCAGAACCACTATCCAGAAGAACAGACAATCTCTTCACTCTAGTACCAACCACCACCTCCACTGGTACAAGGAACTGAGAAGAACCGGCGGATGAAATACATACTCCCAGGTTGTCGTCCACCACACAACCTGGGATTAGCAGTTTTCCGGCGACTTTTTACTTAACAAGACACGGGATGGACATTCTCCAACAAAATGTCCCTCTTTCCCGCAGAAAAAAACACTTCTAGTCCTGCGGCGTGCTGCCAATCCCCTACTACGAAAAGATGTCCCTCCCAACTGCATAGGCTCATCCGAACAGACAAGGGGAACCTCAACATAAGGGACTTTAGTAGTAGGTGGAGAAACAACAGGGAGTGGAGTTACCTCACCCCTCTCCCGAAGCCGTCTATCAGTACGGATAGCTAGGGCCATAGCAGCCTCCAGAGAAGGAGGAGACTCATATTGGGCCAAAAAGTCTTTTAATTTGTCAGAAAGCCCATGACAAAACTGGCTCCTAAGAGCTGGGTCATTCCACTGAGTATCCGTGGCCCATCTACGAAACTCAGAAGCAAATTCCTCCGCCGGACGATCTCCCTGCTGTAACTTACGTAATTTGGTCTCAGCAAGAGAGACCCGATCTGGGTCATCATATACCAATCCCAGAGCAGTAAAAAATTGATCTACAGACTGTAGAGCCGGGGACCCCGGAGGAAGGGAAAATGCCCAGGATTGAGGGTCCCCTTGAAGAAGTGAGATAACAATTCCCACTCTCTGCTCATCACTCCCTGATGATCGCGGCCGAAGCCGAAAATACAATTTACATGCCTCCCGGAAGGTAAAAAATTTGTCTCGCCCACCAGTGAACCTATCTGGAAGAGCTACTTTAGGTTCAACTCTGGTTTGCTCCAGGGGAGACAAAACTTTGGACTTAATGTCCGTCAGCTCCATGGATAATCCCTGCAACTGCAGAGCCAGCTGGGCTACTGGATCCATGGTAACTAGAGATAATTTTTTATGGCCAGTGAAAATGTCACGCTGTCTAATGATATGAATACAATGTCAGTAAACTATTTATACAGGAACCACACTCTATACAACATATAGTTTAGCAACATCAGAATGTAAGTATAAAATAGATTTACCTGACACAATCTCTGCAGAACTTTAGGGTTAATCTTGAGGACTAGATGTGCAGAAACGATATAGTTGAACTCAGGGTTAATCTTGAGGACTTGATGAGCTGTAACAGGAAAGAGGAGGACCGGGGTCTAACCTGACCCTACACTGGGGTCCTAACTAATCCCTTACCTTGGAGGTACTGATAATGGTTCAGAGGTCCAAGTCTCCAGCCTAACCCTGTCTCCTATCAGACCCTGAACCCTGAAATCAGTCCTAAGAAGGATCCTGATTACCACCAAAGGGATATGGGCTGATCTCAGCTATATACACAGATTAGACATATAAGACAGAACGGATAGCACTGACTTGCATACACACTCAAACACCGAAGGAACATAAATGGTCTGGGAAATAAACTCTAAGCAAGTTGAGCTTAAAACAGCTAAGGAGCTCTTCAACATAAGTCTATACAGATTCATTCCTATCTGTGGTTTGCATGAAGGATTTCACTGGCAACTCCCAAAGCAGACAACCAGGAATTTAAAGGAAACCAATCAACAAATAATCAATTGCAGCCGGGAGAAACTGCACCCAGTCCCAGCACCGAGCACAGACAGAATTAACTCCCAAGCTGCCAAACACAAAGAAACAGCAACTCAGCTGTGAGAAGTCAAAATGTGCAACCGCGACGATCTTCGTGGCAATGCACACATGACAATCATTGCAGCCCTGCCTTAAAAGGACCAGCTAACCTCTTTTCAGTGATTGCTCCATTAACACAGGTGTGGGTGTTGATGAGGACATGGCTGGAGATCAATCTGTCATGATTAAGTAAGAATGACACCACTGGACACTTTAAAAGGAGGCTGGTGCTTGGCATCATTGTTTCTCTTCTGTTAACCATGGTTATCTCTAAAGAAACACGTGCAGTCATCATTGCAATGCACAAAAATGGCCTAACAGGGAAGAGTATCGCAGCTAGAAAGATTGCACCTCAGTCAACAATCTATCGCATCATCAAGAACTTCAAGGAGAGAGGTTCCATTGTTGCCAAAAAGGCTCCAGGCGCCCAAGAAAGACCAGCAAGCGCCAGGACCGTCTCTAAAAAGTGTTTCAGCTGCGGGATCGGGCTACCAGCAGTGCAGAACTTCCTCAGGAATGGCAGCAGACAGGTGTGAGTGCATCTGCACGCACTGTGAGGCGGAGACTCTTGGAGCAAGGCCTGGTCTCAAGGAGGGCAGCAAAGAAGCCACTTCTCTCCAGAAAAAACATCATGGACAGACTGATATTCTGCAAAAGGTACAGGCAGTGGACTGCTGAGGACTGGGGTAAAGTTATTTTCTCTGATGAATCCCCTTTTCGATTGTTTGGGACATCAGGAAAACCCTCATTCGGAGAAGACAAGGTGAGCGCTACCACCAGTCTTGTCTCATGCCAACTGTTAAGCATCCTGAAACCATTCATGTGTGGGGTTGCTTCTCAGCCAAGGGAATCGGCTCTCTCACAGTCTTGCCTAAAAACACAGCCATGAATAAAGAATGGTACCAGAATGTCCTCCAAGAGCAACTTCTCCCAACCCTCCAAGAGCAGTTTGGCCATCAACAATGCCTTTTCCAGCATGATGGAGCACCTTGCCATAAAGCAAAGTTGATAACTAAATGGCTCAGGGAACAAAACATAGAGATTTTGGGTCCATGGCCTGGAAACTCCCCAGATCTTAATCCCATTGAGAACTTGTGGTCAATCATCAAGAGATGGGTGGCCAAACAAAAACCTAAAAATTCTGACAAAATGAAAGCATTGATTGTGCAAGAATGGACTGCTATCAGTCAGGATTTGGTCCAGAAGTTGATTGAGAGCATGCCAGGGAGAATTGCAGAGGTCCTGAAGAAGAAGGATCAACACTGCAAATATTGACTTGCTGCATTAACTCATTCTAACTGTCAATATAATTGATTACTGATATGTTTGCAATTATATTTCTGTCTGTGATAAAAACATCTGTCAAACACATAAAAACCAGAGGGCTGCAGTAGATCATGTGAAAATATAATATTTGTGTCATTCTCAAAACTTTTGGCCATGACTGTAGAGTGAACTTTTTACGTTTTCCATAAATTTCACCTGAAAGCCAAATGTCCCCTATTGTGTGTAATGTATGTAATCAAAAAAAATATTGGGTTTTTTAAAAAAAAATTTTAAAATATTTTTACAATTATTTAAAAACATTTTTTTTAGTTTGATTCTCACTTTTACCCTGTGTCCCACTATGGGACACTCATTTTCTGCAGGCAGATCGCTTATATGGCATGCAGATCTGCATGCCATATAAGCTGTCAGCGCTGCAGGGCTTTGTCACTAACCTCAGAGACTTCCTGACATGCACTGCGCATTAAAGGAAGTCTCTGAGCTCTGGTAATCCAGATGTCGTCATGACGACATTGGGTTACCATGTTAGTGATCAGGACCTCGCGTCATGACGCGGGGTCTCCTATCCGAAGGCAGAGGGGCTGTCAGAGCTGACAGCCCCTCTGCCTGCTCCAGAAAGCTGCAATCTTTTTTGATCACAGTGTTCTGGGGTTAAAGTTCCGGGAGCGGTTCGTGACCACTCCTGGCACTTACTGTAGTGCCGGGTGTCAGCTTTGAGAATCAGCTGACACCCGGCCGCGATTGGCCGCGCTCCCAACATGAGTGCTGCTGATCGCTTATGACGTGCTATCCCGTCCATGGTCATATGGGCCTGGGTCACATGGACGGGATAGTACGTCGGATATCAGAAAGGGGTTAAAGCGCAGCCTTCAGGTCATTGAGGTTCTGGGGTACAGAGTTACATGTCTGTATATGGCGATTCAGCTGATCCGAAAGGTTTTCTATGGGATTCAGGTCTGCAGAAAGTGCAAGTCACTCCATTTGAGGTACCCCAGTCTCCAGCAGCCATTCGCTAATTATGCGACCTCAATGAGCTGGAGCATTGTCGACCATGAAGATGAAATTAGGCCTGTGTTGTTCGTGCAGAGGCACAATTAATTTTTTAGGCTGGGTTCACATTAGTGTATCTGTGCACAGCGTTTCATCTGCATGCGCAAACGCAGGCCATAATGCATTTAAATGCATGCTTATGCTGCGTTTTTTATCCGCATCAGCTTACGCATGACGACAAAAAAACGCTGCGTGTGCATGTTTGCATGCGTTTTTGCATGCGTTTGCGTTGTTTATGCGCATGCGTTCGATACTTCCAGGGGAACTTGTGTATGCGAACAATGCTTTTCCAGTAGAATTTCCTTGACACAAGCCACACACAATGGGCGTGTCTGATAGAATTTCTATATATAGACACACTGCACGGATGAAATCCTCGTCTTTTGCTGCTGTATACAGCTTCAAGATGAATTTTAGTTTGGAGAGCTTCAATTTTAATCTTGATTTGTCACTGAAATTGGCTTTTGCCTTTGCTGTGGCCTGTGAAGAAGAAAGAAGAGAAAGGACAGAGGAGACATTGTCGTCGCTATTGGCAACACCCCATCGTTGAAGTCTGAGAAAGTCGTGGAACCTACTACTCATTGTACACCAAGCTGTGTGAAAACCCGGAGAAGTTTTACGACCACTCAAGGATATCGGAACAAAGCTTCAATGACTTGCAACGTGTCAGAGGATCCATCACCAGGAAGGACACACAAATACATCAAGCAATACCTGCTGAGGAACGTCTTTTGGTGACCCTGAGATACGTAATTTTGAAAAAGAAACATATGTCATTAGTATTATTGTTATAAAACTGATTTTTTTTTTCCATTTTCTGTTCATTAGATTCCTGGCTACCGGAGAGACCTTAAGATCTCTACATTTTCAATTTTGGATTGGTGTCCACCCTTTCTGGGATAGTTGCAGACACCAACCGTGCTTTATGTGATGTTCTGCGTGAAGAATTCCTCCCCCAACCCACAATGAACTCTGGCTGGAAAATGCTGCAAAATTCCAGGATATTTGTAATTTTCCTAATTGGGGGCTGTGGATGGCAAACACATTCGGATTCTGAAACCTGCTGGAAGTGGATCTGAGTATTTTAATTACAAAAAATACTTTTCGATTGTTCTCATGGCAATTGCAGATGCTGACTGTCGATTTGTCGCAGTGGACATTGGCTCATTTGGACAAGCAAATGACTCTCAGACTTTCAAAGACTCTGACATGGGCCAACGTTTGTATGGGAATAATTTCAGTTTTCAAATGCCATGACCTCTTCCGAACACTGAGGGTTCCCCCAATGCCATTTGTTGTGGTTGGGGATTAGGCATTTCAGATGTGTGGCAATCTCATAAAACCGTACTCAAGTCAGGACTTGAATCACACAAAAAGGATTTTCAACTACAGATTGACAAGGGCACGAAGAACTGTGAAGTGTGCCTTTGGATTGCTGACATCTAAATGGTGCATTTTGGGAACAGCCATCAATCTAAAAACAGACAATTGATGAGGTAGTGAAAGCATGTGCTGTTCTGCACAATTATATCCACAACTGAGTGAAAGTGTTAAAGATTTGCTCATTGCATATCCGGCACTTGCTACTTTGGAGACTGCTATGCAGTTAGCTATCCGTGTGGATAGAAGATTGAGACAGGCAGAATGAAGAGAAGGCTCTCACAATGCTGGACCCAGTCTCTCAGGATTGCCTCGACAGCGGGGAACCTATGCAACTTGGGGCGATGTCCTCTTGTTCCCAGGAGAGGGAAAGGAGGTTCTCTGAAGGGTTTTGCTTGTAATATGGTAAGGCTGACCATTTTATTAAGCAATGCGAGGTTCGCATAAAGAAAGAAAAGACAAAAAAGGTCAGTAGGAGCAACACTCCCGTTCGGATTGCATTTTTACGGTCCGCAGTTTTTTTTCTGGTAATTCTACCTATCGTGGTCATTCCATTGATTTTCAGGTCATGGTGGATTGTGGTTCTGCACTGAATTTGATTGATCAACATTTTTAGACAAATATAAATTTGATTCTGAACCATTGTCATCTCCTTTTCCTGTTGTGGCTATTGATAACAGTCCCCTGGAGCATGGGTGCGTTTGTCGAAAGGTCAGTGAGTTCCCACTTATTGTCAGTATGGAACATCAGGAGTGTATAGATTTGTTTGTACTTGATAAACTGCCTGTTCCAGTCGTCCTGGGTTTACCCTGGTTAAAGATGAACAATCCTTTGCTGGACTGGTAGTCTGGTATTATAAGGTCCTGGGGTCAGGAGTGTTATGGTAAATGTTGTAATGTTCACATTGCTGCTGTTGTGTAGAGGGAGCTACCTGAAGCCATTCAGGATTTCTGGAAGGTTTTATCAGAAGTTGAGTCGCAATCTCTACCACCCATATAGATTACGATTGTGCTATTGAGTTCGTCCCAGGTGCTATACTCGTTAAGAGTCGTTTATTTAATTTGA
>JARQOD010007590.1:0-38704 GCA_033576555.1 Oophaga sylvatica | reverse complement strand
AGTTTGTTTGGGCCCTCTCATTGGCGTCTTTTTTGGGTTTTTTCATGACCCTGGAGGCAAGACCAACCCTTAATTATTAGAATGACTAAATCCATGTGATCTATTCACCCATCACTAACAGTATCAAGGCAGATCTTATTTTCAAAAATTTTGTCGTTTTCATATTTGAAGTTATATTTTAATACCAAGTAATTCCTACCTGTGCTAGAGGATAAAAAAGTCTTTTGCACGGTAAATTCATTAATTTATCTGTGATTGTGTGGCGCTATAATTCATCCTTGTTCCCTTTTTTTTGCCGGTCTCCCCTCACTTGTCCCTCCCTCACTTTTTAGCTATTCCCTGTGCCTGTTTGTGTAAAATATGTGTTCTTCTTTTTTGGCTTTACTCTTACCTGATGAAGACCCGATTCTCAAAGCTTTGAATTTTTTACCATATTTCAGTTAGCCCTTTAAAAGTTATCAACCACAGAGGATTTAAGTATAAATATTTTTCTATTTTGAAATTTAAATTTTCATTTATTGTCGTAGTAAAACTTCATTTTTCTTTTTGAAGTACATACATTTGCAATGGGCCACGTAAAAAAGGCAATAACTCAATATTTTTTTTCCTACACCCCCTTTACCCTGGGCTTCAAAAGCGCCATTGGCTCAAAGTGTTAGATGCACAGTGAAAACAATCGTGATGTGTTTGTTGGTTCATAAAGCCTGCCCGTTCCCCCCTGTTGTCGCAAAAAATTTCGCTCAACTACAACTTTTAACTTCAAAAAGTCTCTACTAGGCCTCTGCCCAACCCCCTTTTACCCCGGGCTTTAACACGCCAGTTGCTGCTCAAAGTGTTGAGCCAAAGAAAACAAACGCTGATGTGTTTGTGGGGTTCAGTAACGCCTGCTGTTCCCCCGTGTGTTTGGCAAAAATTTGCTGCAAAAAAACTTCAACTTCAAACGTCTCATACTAGGCCCCCGCCTACCCCTCCTTGACCCTGGGGTTCAACAGCGCCCTTTGCGCTAAATGTTAGATGCACGATGAAAACAATCGCTGATGGTTTGGGGGTTCAGAACGCCTGTGTTCCCCTGCTGTGTGTCCGCAAAAATTACTGCAATACCTAATATGGTGAAAAAAACAGCTCCAAAGTGTCTAGTGCACACATAGAATGAGGCTACACCTGATTTCTAAGCTGAAACATTGAAACGTCAACTTTAAACCCATAAAATGATTTGTTTTTTCACAAATCTGAACAAATAATTGTGCATATTTTACAGATATCACTTCAAAAACAAAGCAAAAAAAAAGCCACTTTGCTAAGGATACGATGGTAAACCTTTGTCACCCCATAGTTTAGACAAATCCAACTACATCATGATGACCAAATACTGAAAAGTTGGAAGTGAAAAATGTGGGTTGAACTTTGACAACTGCTCAGTGAAAAGGTTAACTTCAGTTTTCTTGCCTTTGAAAAAAAAACTACAAGAAATAAATATCCAATTTTGTTTAAAGGGGACGTGGTACCCGTAATATTGTGCAAAAATGCTGTGGGAATGTCCTCTTCAACATACTTATATTTTTTGTCATTTTAAAAATACAATTTGTTAGAAGTTAACAGCCCATACCAAAAAAGTCCTTCAGTAAACTGTAATCGCTAAAAAAAATCATGCATTCCCTTTGGTAAAGCAATAGTGCAAAGTCACAAACAAAAAATATACCTTAAGTGGTGCGAAAGAACGACAAGATAGAATGGGGAAAAGATACTATTTATCAATAAATAGCGCACCTGTACAAAGCGATATAATACTGTACCTTAAAAAAACAGCTGTGTACACCCCACACGCATTTTTTCTTGTATTGTTATGTAAAGGGAATGGGGAAAGTTTCATCATAGGGCATGTTTTCCATAAAGCAGTCTGAAAACGCTTTTTTTTGTCGGCGCTGCGAAGGGAAAGATGCGACCGGTTTTTTTTTTTTCGCATAAGAGCACAACCTCCAATACCCAAACGCGTCACAGCAGGAAGCCGTCTTTCGTCCCCAAAAAAGGGGGCAAACTCTGCCGACCCTTTTTATAAAGCTATAAAAAAAAAGGGTGAGTAGTAAAGCCACTTTTTTGGGTACATATTACATGCCCTTCCCATCTGTGGGTATGCGCTCACTAAATCCTTATCTATCCTTGTCTGTTGCAAACCACAGTCGGGGAAAAAAAGCGTTTTCACTAACTTTTTAAAGGGTTTTTTTTTGTTAAAATAAATGATTTGGGACATATTACATATTACATATGGGGAAATTTAGATTTTTTTAAAAACTTTTTAGGATATTATTCAGAAAATTAAAATTGCTACTTTACTTTTCCCAATTTAAAGGATTTTGTAAGACTTGTTTTGCTTTTTTTTTAAAACCCTATAGAGATTATTTAAAAACCCATTTTTATGTGGTTTGCATTGCTTTTCAACATGTTTGTATGCTTTATGTTGTCAAATTTTTAATTCATATTTTTTTTAAATAAAATCATCATCTTATGGTACTAAAAGGGTTTTATTTCTCCTTTTTGGAGTAAAGCATTTTTAATTGCAGTAACAAGGAAAATCTTTATTGTATTTAAACACCCCCTTTACCCGGGCTCCAACACCGCCAGTTGTTTGCGGGAATGCTGTTAGCACGCTACACTTGCCCTGTGTTCTGGGTTCATAATTTGCTGTTCCCCTGCTGTGGAAAGGCAAACAGTCCTGCTCCCCACCATGTTTTTCTTCTCATCCCTGGGTTACAACACCGCCAGTTGTTTCTCGGAAGTGCTGTTAGCACAGTCAACACTTGCTCCTGTGTTACTGGGGTTCAGTAATGTCAGCTGTTCCCCTGCTGTGTGAAGGGCAAAAAGTCCTGCTGCCTCCACCATGTTCTCTTCTCATCCCTGGGCTACAACACCGCCAGTTGTTGCTCGGAAGTGCTGTTAGCACAGTCAACACTTGCTCCTGTGTTACGGGGTTCAGTAATGTCAGCTGTTCCCCTGCTGTGTGAATGGCAAAAAGTCCTGCTGCCTCCACCATGTTCTCTTCTCATCCCTGGGTTACAACACCGCCAGTTTGTTCTCGGAAGTGCTGTTAGCACAGTCAACACTTGCTCCTGTGTTACTGGGGTTCAGTAATGTCAGCTGTTCCCCTGCTGTGTGAACGGCAAAAAGTCCTGCTGCCTCCACCATGTTCTCTTCTCATCCCTGGGCTACAACACCGCCAGTTGTTTCTCGGAAGTGCTGTTAGCACAGTCAACACTTGCTCCTGTGTTACTGGGTTCAGTAATGTCAGCTGTTCCCCTGCTGTGTGAATGGCAAAAAGTCCTGCTGCCTCCACCAGTTTCTCTTCTCATCCCTGGGTTACAACCCGCCAGTTGTTTCTGCGGAAGTGCTGTTAGCACAGTCTACACACTTGCTCCTGTGTTACTGGGTTCAGTAATGTCAGCTGTTCCCCTGTGTGTGAACGGCAAACAGTCCTGCTGCCTCCACCATGTTCTCTTCCATCCCTGGCTACAACACCGCCAGTTGTTTCTCGGAAGTGCTGTTAGCACAGTCTACACTTGCTCCTGTGTTACTGGGTCAGTATGTCAGCGTTCCCCTGCTGTGTGAACGGCAAAAAGTCCTGCTGCCTCCTATTCCATGGGTACTTCTGCTACCCATCCGGGTTCCAGTACCGTCAGCTGGTTCTCCGCAGTGCTGTATGCACAGTCACACTGCTCGTGTTACTGGGTTCAGCAAGTCGCTGGTTCCCTGCTGTTGAAGCAAAAGTCCGGCTCCACCATTTCTCTTCATACCCGGTCACCAAACCGCCAGTTGTTCTCGAGTGCTGTTGCACATAGCACTTTTCCTCTGTGTTACTGGGTTCAGTAATGTCAGCTGTTCCTGCGTGTGAAGCATACATCGCTGCCTCCCCATGTCTCTTCTCTTGGGCTACAACACCGCCAGTTTTCTCGATGCGTAGCCGTCACACTTGCTCCGTGTTATGGGGTTCAGTAATGTCAGCTATCCCTGCTGTGTGAACGGCAAAAAGTCCTGCTGCTCCACATGTCTCTTCTCATGCCATGGTACAACACCGCCAGTTCGTTCCTCGAAGTGCTGTTAGCACAGTCAACATTGCTCCTGTTTACTGGGGTTCAGTAATGTCAGCTGTTTCCCCGCTCGTGTGAAGGCAAAAAGTCCTGCTGCCCCCCATGTTCTCTTCCATCCCGGGTTACAACACCGCCAGTTGTTCTCGAAGTGCTGTTAGCACAGTACACTTGCTCCTGTGTTACTGGGTTCAGTAATGTCAGCTGTTCCCCTGCTGTGTGAAGGCAAAAGTCTGCTGCCTCCACCATGTTCTCTTCTCATCCCTGGCTTACAACACGCCAGTTGTTTCCTCGGAAGTGCTGTTAGCACATCAACACTTGCTCCTGTGTTACTGGGTTCAGTAATGTCGCTGTTCCCCTGCTGGTGAACGGCAAAAAGTCCTGCTGCCTCACCATGTGTCCTTCTCTACCATCCTGGGTTCCAAACCGCCAGCTGTTCTCGAAGTGCCTTTGGCCTAGTGCTCCATGTCGGTACGGGGTTCCAGCAATGTCTGCTGTTCCCTGTAGTGCTTATGGCACACAGTCCGCTCCTCTATGTTCCTTTTCCATCCCTGGTACACGATGCCATTGTTTTCCTTCGGACCTGCTGTTCAGCACAGTCACTGGTCCTGTTACTTTCAGTCATGTACTTTGCTCCCATGCCGGGTGTTACCAACCGTCCTGGTTCCTCCATCCTTTCCTTCCATCCATGTCTACCACCGCATGTCTGCTGCCCTTGGTAGTGCTTTGAGCACAGGTCCTCCTGTTTTAACCTGTGTTACGTCAGGGTTCCTGTAATGTCAGCTCTTTCCCTGCTGTCCGGTGTACCAAAAAGTCTGCTGCCTCCGTTACTTTCATTGGGTACTCTGCACCCATCCCGGTTCCAGTACCTCAGTGTGTTCCTCCGCAGTGCCTTTGCCTAGGTGCCTCATGTCGGTATCCAGTTCCAGCAACGTTGCTGCCTTGTGAGGACTTTGTAGCACAGTTACCTCCGGGCTTAGTAACCGTGTCCCAGTTAACGTCAGCTGTGTCCCAGTATTGCCATTGGCTCTTTCCTTCTGCTGACCCTCCGGGTTCCAGCACAGTCATGCTGTCCTCTTACTTTCATTGGCTCTATGTACCTTCTGCTACCCATCCGGTTCCAGTACCGTCAGCTGGTTCTCCGCAGTGCCTTGTCCTAGGTCCTCCATGTCGGTACCGATTCCAG
This sequence comes from Oophaga sylvatica, assembly GCA_033576555.1. Classification (NCBI taxonomy): domain Eukaryota; kingdom Metazoa; phylum Chordata; class Amphibia; order Anura; family Dendrobatidae; genus Oophaga; species Oophaga sylvatica. The sequence goes on along the minus strand of JARQOD010007590.1, from coordinate 33,442 downwards.
CAACGTCTGCTGGTCTTGGTAATGCTTTCGAGCACAGGTACCTCCTGCTTAGTAACCGTGTCCCATAAACGTCAGCTGGTCCTCGTTGTGCCATTGTCTTTTCCTCGGGCTACACCCCGTGTTGCATCGAAGTCAGTGTCCCGTTACTTCATCTCTTGACTCTTGTTACTGGGTTCCAGTACGTCAGCGGGTTCCTCCGCTGTTGCCATTAAAGTCCTGCTGCCTCCATGTTCTCTATCCGAGCTACAACACCGCAACGTCTGTTGTCTCGGAAGTGCTGTTAGCACAGTAACATTCTCCTGTGTACGGGTTCAGTAATGTCAGCTGTTCCTCGTGTGCCATGGCAAAAGTCTGTTTCCTCATGTCTCTCTCTCCTGGGTTACACACGCCAGTTTGTTCTCGGTAAGTGCTGTTAGCACTGCTACACTTGTACCTGTGTTACTGGGTTCAGTACTGTCAGCTGTTCCCCGCTGTGTGACGGCATTAGCCTGCTGCCTCCACTGTCTCTTCTATCCCTGGGCTACAACACGCCGTTGTTTTGGAAGTGCTTTAGCACAGTCTACCAGCTTAGTCCGTGTGTTACTGGGGTTCAGTAATGCACTGTTTCCCTTCTGCTGTCGTGAATCGCACAAAGTCCTGTGCCTCTTACTTTCATTTCTCTTGTACCTTCTGCTACCCATCCGGGTTCCAGTACCGTCAGCTGGTTCTCCTGCAGTGCCTTTGGCCTAGGTGCCTCCATGTCGGTATCCGAGTTCCAGCAACGTCTGCTGGTCCTTGTAGTGCTTTGGAGCACAGGTACCTCCTGCTTAGTAACCGTGTCCCAGTAACGTCAGCTGGTCCTCGGGTTGTGCCATTGCTCTTTTCCTCTGCTGACCCCCGGGTTCCAGCACAAGTCAGCTGGCCTCGTTACTTTCATTGGCTTTGTACCTTCTGCTACCCTCCGGGTTCCAGTACCGTCAGCTGGTTCTCCGCAGTGCCTTTGGCCTAGGTGCCTCCATGTCGGTATCCGAGTTCCAGCAACGTCTGCTGGTCCTTGGTAGTGCTTTGGAGCACAGGTACCTCCTGCTTGTAACCGTGTCCCAGTAACGTCACTGGTCCTCGGTTGTGCCATTGGCTCTTTCCTTCTGCTGACCCTCCGGGTTCCAGCACAGTCAGCTGGTCCTCGTTACTTTCATTGGCTCTTGTACCTTCTGCTACCCATCCGGGTTCCAGTACCGTCAGCTGGTTCTCCGCAGTGCCTTTGGCCTAGGTGCCTCCATGTCGGTATCCGAGTTCCAGCAACGTCTGCTGGTCCTTGGTAGTGCTTTGGAGCACAGGTACCTCCTGCTTAGTAACCGTGTCCCAGTAACGTCAGCTGGTCCTCGGTTGTGCCATTGGCTCTTTTCCTTCTGCTGACCCTCCGGGTTCCAGCACAGTCAGCTGGTCCTCGTTACTTTCATTGGCTCTTGTACCTTCTGCTACCCATCCGGGTTCCAGTACCGTCAGCTGGTTCTCCGCAGTGCCTTTGGCCTAGGTGCCTCCATGTCGGTATCCGAGTTCCAGCAACGTCTGCTGGTCCTTGGTAGTGCTTTGGAGCACAGGTACCTCCTGCTTAGTAACCGTGTCCCAGTAACGTCAGCTGGTCCTCGGTTGTGCCATTGGCTCTTTTCCTTCTGCTGACCCTCCGGGTTTCAGCACAGTCAGCTGGTCCTCGTTACTTTCATTGGCTCTTGTACCTTCTGCTACCCATCCGGGTTCCAGTACCGTCAGCTGGTTCTCCGCAGTGCCTTTGGCCTAGGTGCCTCCATGTCAGTATCCGAGTTCCAGCAACGTCTGCTGGTCCTTGGTAGTGCTTTGGAGCACAGGTACCTCCTGCTTAGTAACCGTGTCCCAGTAACGTCAGCTGGTCCTCGGTTGTGCCATTGGCTCTTTTCCTTCTGCTGACCCTCCGGGTTCCAGCACAGTCAGCTGGTCCTCGTTACTTCCATTGGCTTTTGTACCATCACCAACAGGACAAAGAAGGTTAAGACAAACTACAAGATACAGAACAAGAGACAGAAGAACAATAAGCAGAAGATCAAAAAGCAGAAGAACATTAAGTATAAGACCAAAATGAAGAGCAAAATATATGCTCTAAATTCTAAGCAGAAGAAGACTAAGCAGTGTATGGGGGTGAGTCCGTTCCTCCTCGTGGTGCCCCTGGAAAATGCCTGATGCTGCTGCAGGCTAAACTGAACGCGGACAAATACTGTTGTAATTAAAATCTTTCGTGACAGCAAGAACGGAAGGATGAAAATTCAGAGTTTTACAGATTACAAGTACAGGAATGTCTGTCACAAATAAGAATATGATGAAAAGGATGAATAGGAAAGATGAAGAAGTAGAATATGAAGAATAATAACTGTTTAATAAGAACAATATAAGTAATGTTAACAAAAAGATAAATAGCAAGAAGTTTTAGAAGATTAAGAAGGTGAAGATGAAGAATAATTTGATGAGAAAGATGATGCTGCTGAAGATTATGAAGGAGAAAGTGTGTGAAAAGTTAAAAAGGTGAAGAGCATGGAAGTTGTGAAACAGACATATTTGACAAAATAGAAAAAAGGTTAACAACATTGTCAATTTCTTCGTCAATCCAAACGTATTTCAAAAAAAGAAATATTAATGCTATTCCATTGCATTGTGTTAAACATCTATGCCTTTAATGTCTCCTCAACCTCCCCCAATAAATTCTACATTACTCTTTGTTGTTTTCCTTCATGTACAATTAACCAACAAGGCAAGAATGGTTTTTTTTTAATTCCGATATTTTGTTCCCATAGACTTACATTGTATTTCCGGTATCGGTATCGGGTATCGCCGATATTTTTTGTGTATCGGCGATACCATTCGTCCCATACTTTTGGATATCGGAAAGTATCGCTCAACTCTAGTGGTGAGCGCTATGAAGCCCCAAGTGCTTCACAGAAGTTTATAATGTACAGCCGTAAAAACAAAAAAATCTTATTTTTTTTACAAAAATAATATTTTCGCCCCCAGTTTTTTATTTTCCCAAGGGTAACAGAAGAAATAGGACAAATTTCACAATAACTCTTGGGGTCCAGAGTACGCTGATACCCCATATGTGGGGATAAACTACTGTTTGGACGCATGGCAGAGCTCAGAAGTGAAGGAACACCGTTTGACTTTTTCAACGCAGAATTGGCTGGAATGGAGATCAGACGCCATGTCACATTTAAGGTTATAAGGTACACAAATAACCAGAAACACCACATCCTAATTACATGAATAAATCATACCCTAACATGAGGAACTAGGAGTGGACATGGAAATATATAGACACATCGGTTATAAATGTAAACAAAACCACCAGGTGAGAAAAGATGTACTAGTCCATGTATAAAACAAGATTCTTTATTAATTACCAAAACAACAACAAGTAAAAAGCAGTAAGGGGCATGAACAACACCCTAGTGGATGTACAAACAGCGCACATGCAGATTAAAAGTACGAGACGGGGCACACCACCCCCAACAACCCTCGAGTTTAAAGAAGATTAGTGGCACAAAATGCAGAATGATAACGGTGTCTAATGATCCCATATCCTTACAAGGCAAATGTACAAATTATCTATATGCAGTCAGGAATTACCAAGCTTCGCTGAGACATAGCTGTGCTAACATATATCAACATGAATGGCAATAACAGCGCCACTACCTAATGAAACAAAGAATAACAATAATAAGTGCAGATACCAATGGATAGGCAAATCCTCCGTGTTGTGAGAAATGTCAAATAGCAATAAAATGCACCCTGGTTGTCAGGAGACAGAAAATATGCCAATAAGCTATATAATCAATCAAAATGGCCATCAGGAGTATCCTGTCTACAAGAAAATACAGGGTGCCTAATTAGATCAGAGAGGCATGTTACCTGACACCACGGAAAACTGCACACTGTGTATGCGAGGGCAGGAGGGGGTGGTGTGTGTGCGCACCCCAACGCACGTTTCGGTCCAGTCCTTCTTCAGGGGGCACACACACCTCCCTACCAGCGCTCCTTAAATACCCTGGTATAATGACCGGAATCCCTCCCACCACGTCGAAGGCCGCAGGCCTAGTGACCGGAAGTGATGTCACCTGCTTCAATGACGCGCCCGTCGTCATGCCGACAGGACGCCTCCTGGCGTCGGCGTCACAGCGGTGGTGGGAGTCACCAACATCGCTTAGAGACGCCGAAAGCCAGAGGGCGGCGTGTGCATGCACGACAGCGAGCGCGTACCAGCAGGTGGACTCACAGATCACTTGTGGCAGCAAATAAACAGTACAAGTCACCCAGCAAAAATTATTAACTAATATACAAATAAATAGCAAAATACATTGTGAAAATACACCGGTGAACCAACAATGAGAAACTGCCGCTAACAGACATCACATAATCATATTCCGGATCCGATGTGGAGGAGCTGTTCGAAAATTCAGAGCTACTGTGAAGCAATTTCTTGATCTTCTTATGTAGAGAAAACGATTCAAATGTGTAATAGCTAGAGCGCAAAAGGGAGAAACAATGCAGTTAAAAATATGTACAATGTGTTAAAAACATATGAGCATATCAGTAACAACCACCCTAGCACAGACGGGTGATCATAGGAATGGGGCATAGCTTAGATGTTCATTCAATCCCAGCGGATGAAAGTATCCAAAAGCCAGATCCATTTGGATTCTGATCCATTTGGAACCCTGATCTCCATGATATGTTTCCCACAGAGGAAGAACAATTAGCTATAAGAACACTTGAAGATTTGTCTATTGAACATAATGAAACCGAAGGAGGTAAGATTCCTCCCTCCATACAGGTTCGCTCTAAGAAATTTCCCCCATTTTCTTCTTGCCCTAATCTAGATCTATTTGTACAAATTGTATCTAAGGAGTTCCGCACAATCCCTAAATTCATCAAACATGACAATCTGTCTGTAGAAGAACGGAGGAGGTTACGCGTCCTTGTTGAGTTACCAGATGTTGTTTTCAAACAGGCGTACAAGGGGGGTAATATTGTGATTTGGCCCAAAGAGGGTTATGAAAAGGAGGCCTATCGGCAGTTAAATGACAGTGGGTGTTATAAGAAACTTACCTTCAACCCCTTGTCCGCCTATTTGTCACAACTTAAGAACATTATTCAAGGAGCGAGAGATGGAGGTGTTATTACCAAACAGCTGGCCGAGGCACTCATTGTTGAGGAGCCGACTGTGGCCACTTTCTATCTCCTACCTAAAGTTCACAAGGACGCGCGCTCTCCCCCAGGACACCCAATTGTATCAGGGCGGGGGAATTACTTAGAGAATGTGAACTGTTGGATCGACTCTAAATTACAACCTTTGGTTGAAACCCTGCCCTCCTTTTTGAAGGACACGGGTGAATTCCTTAGGAGGGTAGATGGATTACAGCTGGACAGTGACACGATGTTGGCCACGGCTGATGTAGAATCTCTCTACACAAGCATTAGACACGCAGATGGCCTAAAAGCTACTGAGTTTTTTCTGTCCACATCTACCCTCCCAATAGCAATTCGTCAACTAATTATGGAATTATTGGAATTTGCTTTATCACATAATTTTTTCATCTTCAAAGGGTCCTTCTACCTACAGCTCCAGGGGACAGCAATGGGGGCGTCTTATGCGCCCGCCTATGCTAATCTCTTCATGGGGCTGTGGGAGAGGGACCTCCTCCTGTCAGATCGGATGTCATCAATGTACCGAGTCCTTTCCTGGACTCGCTACATTGATGACATCTTCTTGATCTGGCAGGGGTCTGTGGGAGACCTCGAGGATTTCATGAGGTTTTTGAACAACAATGATCGTAATATTCGACTTACCTTTGTGTCAGATTTGAATGAAATTGAGTTCCTCGATGTTAAGATCAAGAGAGATAGCCGTGGCGAACTTCAGACCAACATTTTTCGTAAGGCCACTGCGTCGAACATGTTACTGCATGCCTCCTCCTCGCATCCTAGACATGTCATCCAATCTGTTCCAACTGGACAATTTCTGCGTATACGGAGACTTTGTTCCACGGAAGAGGATTTCCTCAAACAGGCAGATGAATTAAAAAAGCATTTATTGGAACGTGGGTATAGTAAACGTATGATTAAACAGGCATTCAATCGTGCCAAACATTCATCTAGACAGGATTTGCTTTATAAGACTCAGAACAAGGAAGATAAAGGGATTGTGAGATTTGTTACCAACTATCACTCACAATTCCCTCTAATGAGAAAAGCCTTAGAGAAGTCTTGGCATCTCTTAAAAGTGGACCCAGTTCTAGCAAGATTTCTTCCTGATAAGGTGGCCATTACACCACGGAGGTCACGTAATTTACGTGATCTGCTAGTACACAGTCACTACACCGGTACCCCACATAGGACTTTTTTGGATGACATCAGGAGAGTTAACGGGTGCACTCCGTGTGGCCGCTGTGTGGCGTGCCGCAATATTCAGCACTCAAATACTTTCTTTAACTCCGCAAGATCTCGCACCTTTAAGATTGACAAACGGATTACCTGCACCAGTAGTAATGTCATCTATTTTGCTACTTGTCCATGTGACAAGATCTATGTAGGGATGACCACACGTCAACTAAAGGTGCGGGTAAGGGAGCACGTGCTAGGAATTGTTGCGGCAGCCTCACAGGAAGAAATCCATCTTCTAAAAACCATCCCACGCCACTTTAAGATCCACCATGGTTGTGATGGAAACCTGCTAAAAGTGAGGGGTATTGATATGATTGACATTAACATTCGGGGTGGCCGTGTCTCTAAGAAATTGGCTCAGCTAGAATCCAAATGGATCTGGCTTTTGGATACTGTTCATCCGCTGGGATTGAATGAACATCTAAGCTATGCCCCATTCCTATGATCACCCGTCTGTGTTAGGGTGGTTGTTACTGATATGCTCATATGTTTTTAACACATTGTACATATTTTTAACTGTATTGTTTCTCCCTTTTGCGCTCTAGCTATTACACATTTGAATCGTTTTCTCTACATAAGAAGATCAAGAAATTGCTTCACAGTAGCTCTGAATTTTCGAACAGCTCCTCCACATCGGATCCGGAATATGATTATGTGATGTCTGTTAGCGGCAGTTTCTCATTGTTGGTTCACCGGTGTATTTTCACAATGTATTTTGCTATTTATTTGTATATTAGTTAATAATTTTTGCTGGGTGACTTGTACTGTTTATTTGCTGCCACAAGTGATCTGTGAGTCCACCTGCTGGTACGCGCTCGCTGTCGTGCATGCACACGCCGCCCTCTGGCTTTCGGCGTCTCTAAGCGATGTTGGCGACTCCGCCCACCGCTGTGACGCCGACGCCAGGAGGCGTCCTGTCGGCATGACGACGGGCGCGTCATTGAAGCAGGTGACATCACTTCCGGTCACTAGGCCTGCGGCCTTCGACGTGGTGGGAGGGATTCCGGTCATTATACCAGGGTATTTAAGGAGCGCTGGTAGGGAGGTGTGTGTGCCCCCTGAAGAAGGACTGGACGAAACGTGCGTTGGGGTGCGCACACACACCACCCCCTCCTGCCCTCGCATACACAGTGTGCAGTTTTCCGTGGTGTCAGGTAACATGCCTCTCTGATCTAATTAGGCACCCTGTATTTTCTTGTAGACAGGATACTCCTGATGGCCATTTTGATTGATTATATAGCTTATTGGCATATTTTCTGTCTCCTGACAACCAGGGTGCATTTTATTGCTATTTGACATTTCTCACAACACGGAGGATTTGCCTATCCATTGGTATCTGCACTTATTATTGTTATTCTTTGTTTCATTAGGTAGTGGCGCTGTTATTACCATTCATGTTGATATATGTTAGCACAGCTATGTTTCAGCGAAGCTTGGTAATTCCTGACTGCATATAGATAATTTGTACATTTCTTGTAGAACAACCCGTTATCATTCTGCATTTTGTGCCACTAATCTTCTTTAAACTCGAGGGTTGTTGGGGGTGGTGTGCCCCGTCTCGTACTTTTAATCTGCATGTGCGCTGTTTGTACATCCACTAGGGTGTTGTTCATGCCCCTTACTGCTTTTTACTTGTTGTTGTTTTGGTAATTAATAAAGAATCTTGTTTTATACATGGACTAGTACATCTTTTCTCCACCTCGGTGGTTTTGTTTACAGCCATGTCACATTTGGAGAGCCCCTGATGTGCCTAAACAGCAGAAACCCCCCAATTCTAACTCCAACCCTAACCCCAACACACCCCTAACCCTAGTCCCACCTAACCCACCTAACCCTAATCCTAACTCTAACCCTAATCCTAACTTTAGCGCCAACCCTAACCCTAACTTTAGCCGAAACCCTAACCCTAATGGGAAAATGGAAATAAATACATTTTTTTATTTTATTATTTTTCCCTAACTAAGGGGTGATAAAGGGGGGTTTGATTTACTATTTATAGCGGGTTTTTTATGATTGGCAGCTGTCACGCTAAAAGAGCTTTTTATTGCAAAAAGTAGTTTTTTGCATCGCCACATTTTGAGAGCTATAATTTTTGAATATTTTGGCCCACAGAGTCATGTGAGGTCTTAATTTTTGCGGGACGAGGTGACGCTTTTATTGGTACCATTTTTGAGCACGTGACATTTTTTGATCGCTTTTTATTTCGATTTTTGGGAGGTTAGAATGAACAAAAATCAGCAATTCATGAATTTCTTTTGGGTGAGGCGTTTTTATTGTTCCGCGTGTGGTAAAATCGATAAAGCAGTTTTATTCTTCGGGTCAGTACGATTACGGCGATATCTCATTTATATCATTTTTTTATGTTTTGGCGCTTTTATAGAATAAAAACAATTTTATATAAAAAATAATTATTTTTGCATCGCTTTATTCTGCGAGCTATAACTTTTTTTATTTTTTGCTGATGATGCTGTGTGATGGCTCGTTTTTTGCGGGACAAGATGACGTTTTCAGCGGTACCATGTTTATTTATATCGGTCTTTTTGATCGCGTGTTATTCCACTTTTTGTTCAGCGGTATGATGATAAAGCACTGATTTTTTGCTTCGTTTTTATTTTTTTTTTTAAGGGTTCACAAAAGGGGTTAACTAGTGGGACAGTTTTATAGTGTAATGTATGTAGTACAGTTCATATAGCGTCTTGTGCTTGGGTGCGATGAAAACACAGGAGTTACAGGTTTGATATAGAAAAGTCCTGTATTACTTCATACAAGTTGGCAGAAATAGTCACACAGTTTGCAGACACAGAAACAGGAGACACAGCAGGCCAGAGTAATCCAAGCTCAGCAATCACTCTCCAATACAGATTCAGGATCTTCTTCTCTGTTACCGTAAGTCCATGCAAACGTGGGTCTTTCAAAGAGCAGGGTTCAGATTCCACAAGTGCTTCAGAGTTCCTCAGTAGGAATAGCTGGAGTACAAGGTCCAAGGCTTACAGGAGTCAAGTCACAGGTTCACTGCAGGCTAGATTCTGAAGCACTGATTGCTCAGCTGTGGCTGCTTAAGAAGCAAAGGAGAGAATCAGGGCGGGAACATGCAAGCTGGAAACTCCATTTGACTGAGGGCAAGATAGCTGCAGCAAGACAGAAAGTAAAATGGCTGACGAACAAACTGAGTTTCAGGAATATATACATAGAACCTTACATTACCCCCCCTTAAGGACAACCTCCGGATGACCTCAGACCAGGCTTGTGTGGATACCTCTGATGAAACTGACGGAGCAAGCGAGGAGCATTAACGTTATTGACCGGTTCCCATGAGTTGTCCTCCACTGGGTAGCCCTGCCATTTAATCAGATATTGTAACTGATTTCTATACAACCTGGAATCTAAAATCCTTTCCACCACAAATTCTTCCTGACCATCGACTAGCACTGGGTCAGGGCAAGGAGAGGAACGTCCAGGAAACGTATTGGGTGTCGCAGCCTTTAGTAGGGATACATGAAAGACAGGGTGGATTCTCATAGTTCTGGGCAGTTGAAGACGACAAGCAACGGCACTTATAATTTTACTGATTTTATAGGGTCCAATGTACTTATGTCCCAACTTAGACGATGGAATCCTTAACTTAAGATTTTTGGTTGACAGCCAGACCAAGTCTCCTACCTTGAAAGCTGGTGCAGGTTTACGAAATTCATCTGCTGCTTTCTTGTACCTTTCTTGAGCCGATTCCAGATTTTCCTTTAGAAGATCCATATTCTTCTGTAAAGACGTGATTCTTTCAGCCACTGCTGGTAAAGGCGTTTCTATGGGAAATCGTGGTAGAATGTTAGGATGATAACCTAGATTAGAGTAAAAAGGAGACTGTTTAGTGGAGGCACTCTGAGAGTTGTTATACGAGAACTCAGCTAATGGAAGTAGATCCACCCAATCATCCTGTAGGTGGCAGATAAAGCAGCGGAGATACTGCTCCAGGGTTTGATTGGTTCGTTCGGTCTGTCCATTAGTCTGGGGATGAAAAGCAGAAGAAAGGTTTACTTTAATGTCCAATGCTGCACAGAAATTTTGCCAAAACCTAGAAGTGAATTGCACCCCTCGATCCGAAATAACCTCACCGGTACCCATGTAAGCGAAACACATCTTTAATCATCAAATCTGATGTCTGTTTTGCAGTGGGTAAGCCGACACAAGGGATAAAATGAGCTGCCTTTGTTAAACGGTCAACCACCACTAGAATGGTGTTCTTCCCCTGAGAGGTTGGTAACTCCACAATGAAGTCCATAGAAATGGATCCCCACGGGCGGGACGGGGTGGGAAGAGGCTGTAACAGACCAGTTGGTGAGGAGCGAGGTGTTTTGCATCTTGCACAGACCTCACATGAAGTGACATAATTCAAAACATCCTTCCTGCAAGTGGGCCACCAAAAGAAACGAGAAAGAAATTCCTGTGTCTTTAGAATTCCTCTATGCCCAGCTATCTTGGAATCGTGAATGAGTTGCAATACTCTTAATCTGACTGTTTCAGGAATATACAGACGTTGTCCCTGAATCCACACACCATTCTTAAAGACAAGACTTACGTCCCTTGGGGTTGTGCCAAAAAGGAATCCGCATGGTATGCTTCCTTGATGTCCTTAAGTAGGTCTTGATTATGAATTACTCCTAGGAATCTAGAGTCAGGAAGAATAGTCTTAGGAGGAGTAATTGGACGTGTCTCTGCTGAGTAAATCCTAGAGAGTGCATCAGCCTTTCCATTGCGCGATCCTGGTCTATAAGAGATGATAAAATTAAATTGGTTTAAGAAAAGATTCCAGCGAGCCTGGCGAGGAGTCAGGCACTTAGCCGACCTGATAAACTCAAGGTTACGATGGTCTGTCAGGACGACTATTTGCTGTGCAGCTCCCTGAAGAAGGTGTCTCCATTCTTTGAAGGCGGCAATAATGGCCAACAACTCTCTATTGCCCACATCGTAGTTCCTCTCAGCCGAAGACAACTGCTGGGAAAAGAAGGCACAGGGATGCAAGACATTCTTCTCACCTGTTCTCTGAGAGAGTATAGCTCCAACGGCACAGTCTGAAGCATCCACCTCTATTATGAAGGCAAGCTCGGGGTTGGGATGTACTAGGATAGGTGCAGTGGTAAATTTATCTTTTAGACGGGAAAATGCTTCCTGGGCTTGGGGAGTCCAGGAAAACCTAGACTCTTTCCGGGTAAGTTGAGTGATAGGTGACACTACCTCAGAGAAATTTCTAATGAAACGTCTATAGAAGTTGGCAAACCCGATGAAGCGCTGTACCTCCTTCACATTTCTAGGACTTGGCCAATCCTTGATGGCTTGGGTTTTGCTTCCATCCATACTAATTCCTTGTGTAGACAGTACATACCCCAGAAATTGAATTTCGGTCCTATGGAATTCACACTTTTCGAGTTTGATGTAAAGATGATTTTGTCTTAGACGTTCCAAGACCATTCTCACATGTCCATGATGTTCCTCTGTGGAGTTAGAAAAAATTAGAATATCATCCAAATAAATTACCACGAATGTATCTAGGAGATCCCTGAAGATGTCATTCACCAAGTGTTGGAAAGTGGCTGGGGCGGTACTCAGACCAAAAGGCATAACTAGATATTCAAAGTGTCCATAGCGTGACCTGAATGCAGTCTTCCATTCATCCCCAGGTCTAATACGGACTAAGTTATAGGCCCCACGAAGATCTAGTTTAGAAAAAATTTTGGCATGTCGCACTCTCTCCAATAACTCAGGGATTAAAGGCAATGGATAACGGTTTCTAATAGTAACCTTATTGAGTTCCCTATAGTCTACGCATGGTCTCAGAGATCCATCTTTCTTCTTTACAAAGAAGATGGGTGCACCTGCAGGAGATGAAGAGGGGCGTATGAGCCCTTGGCTAGATTTTCATCTATGTAATCCTTTAAAGCCTTTAGCTCGGGCCCCGCCAGGGGTAGATCTTACCAAAAGGTATCTCTGCTCCAGGCAATAATTCAATTGGACAATCATATGGACGGTGAGGAGGAAGCTGGTCAGCGTTCTTCTTGTCACATAAATCCACATAGTCCTGGTATACAGCTGGTAGTTCAGGGACTGACATGATTCCTTTAGGAACAGAGCAAGCTGAAACTTTTGGACTCATCTGTTTCTCTGGAAAGTGTAATTCCTTGGTCTCCCAGTTAATGGTAGGATTCTGAGCCTGCAGCCATGGTAGCCCTAGAATAATGGGAAAGTGGGGAGAAGAGATAAGCATAAAGGACAGTTTCTCTTGATGATCTTTACCCATAAGAACCCTCAAAGGCTCTGTTTCCTGATCCACTGGTCCAGAGGTCAGCAGGGAGCCATCCACAGTTTCCATCTGTACTGGAGTAGCCTTCTTCACTGAACGTATTCCCTGTTTCAGAGCAAAGGAGACATCCATAAAATTTCCACTTGCCCCTGAGTCGATCATAGCAGAGCTAGACACCCAAGCTGAGTCAACCCAGAGTTTGATGGAAAGAAAGCAATGAGAATTGTTTTTCTTACAACTCAGCTGGGACACCGCTGAGGAAACTTGAAAAATGGCAGCGTTTACACAGTCAACGTCCTCAGAGGTAACGGAGTTTAAGTCCGAGAAATCAAGATCTGTTGCTGCAGATCTCTCTGGAGCCTGAGGCTCGGACCTGACAGATCCCCTCTCGCAACACTCACAATGAATGAGTGCTGCAGTAGTCTTACGAGAACGGCTGGGGCAGTTTATAATGAAGTGCCCTGACTTACCACAATAGAAACATAGATTCTCCTTAAAACGATGTTCCTTGCGTGCATCACTAACCCGTCGTTGTAAAGAGTCTACCTGCATGGGTTCAGGTTCAGGTTCCCGTGTAATCCTACTCAAAGGTTCCTTAGCTGGAGAGGAAGGTAGGAAAAGGTTAGTACGATTGCTTTCGAACCATCTCTCTTGCCTGCGTTCAGTCAGACGAGTATCAATACGGATGCAGTAGTTAATAAAGTCACCTAACGCAGTGGGAGGGTCGGCACGAGCAAGTTCATCCTTAATCAGTGGAGATAACCCCTTTCGAAAAATAGATTTTTTGGCGGAACTGTCCCAGGTGGTATCAAGGGCCCATCTCCTGAAATCCAAGGCATATTCAGCTACCGAGTGCTTACCTTGGCGCAAAGCTAACATGGCTGCTTCAGCTGTTGCACCTCGATTGGGGTCATCAAACACCTGCCCCATGGCTGAAATAAAATCATCAAGGTGATTCAAACAATCATCCTCAGTCTCAATCAGAGGGTTTGCCCACATTAAAGCCTTGTTGGTAAGCAACATAATTATAGTAAGCACCTTAGATCGTTCAGTGGGAAATTGTGAAGCATGTGCAGAAAAAAAAAGATTGCATTGATTAATAAATCCCCTGAATTTCTCACGTTCACCGCCAAAACGAAAAGGGGGCAACTTGGGAATCCCAGCACTCGGGCTACGGCAGGAGCCTGGACTCGCCCCTCTAGAACCTCAATCCTGGCTCGCAAATCCTGGGTAGTCTGTCCAACCACTTGCAAATTGTGATTATTGAGGTCCTGTAGAGTTGTAAAACGGGTCTTTATATTCTGCAAATCTGCAAGGATATTATCAGTCACTCCGCAAAGTTCCTTTATGCGGGCCTCCATTTTCCAGATCTTTTAAGATAGGATTACTGGAAGAAGAGGAGAGAAAAAAAAAACAATAGTGTTCACCTGTGGCAACACTGCAGAGAGAAAAAAAAATTAAGGGAACTGCTCACCTGGAATGGTTGTGAGGAGTCACAACCACTATCATCACAGAAAGTTTCAACCAGACATCTGATATCCAGAGTTACAGCAGACAAAAAAGAGAAAAGAAAGGAAAAAAAAAAAACAATAGTGTTTACCTGTGGTAACACTGCAAAAAGAAAAAACTTAAGGGAATTGCTCACCTGGAATGGTTGTGAGAAGTCACAACCACTGTCATCACAGAAAGTACAACCGGACGTCTGATATCCACAGTACAGCAGACACAGCCTTCCAGACCCAGCAGACACTAACGTTTTGGCTTCAGAATCTTGTAATGTATGTAGTACAGTTCATATAGCGTCTTGTGCTTGGGTGCGATGAAAACACAGGAGTCACAGGTTTGATATAGAAAAGTCCTGTATTACTTCATACAAGTTGGCAGAAATAGTCACACAGTTTGCAGACACAGAAACAGGAGACACAGCAGGCCAGAGTAATCCAAGCTCAGCAATCACTCTCCAATACAGATTCAGGATCTTCTTCTCTGTTACCGTAAGTCCATGCAAACGTGGGTCTTTCAAAGAGCAGGGTTCAGAGTCCACAAGTGCTTCAGAGTTCCTCAGTAGGAATAGCTGGAGTACAAGGTCCAAGGCTTACAGGAGTCAAGTCACAGGTTCACTGCAGGCTAGATTCTGAAGCACTGATTGCTCAGCTGTGGCTGCTTAAGAAGCAAAGGGGAGAATCAGGGCGGGAACATGCAAGCTGGAAACTCCATTTTGACTGAGGGCAAGATAGCTGCAGCAAGACAGAAAGTAAAATGGCTGACGAACAAACTGAGTTTCAGGAATATATACATAGAACCTTACATTTAGGGGGGTCGTTACGGACGCGCGATACCATATATGTGTACTTTTATTGTTTTATTTTTTTTATTTACAATAAGTAATGAATTTATTGGGGAATATTATTATTTTTTTTTAATTTATTTTGGATTTTTTTTTACACATGTTTATTTTTACTTTTTTTTACTTTTTTACTTTGTCCCAGGGTGGGACATCACTGTATTTCATCAGATCGCTGGTGTAACAGTGTGCACAGCACTCTGTCACACCAGCGATGTGACAGGCAGTGCAGGACGCTTCCTCATGCCTGCTCTCGGCAGGCACTGAGGAAGCCGCCTCCCTCCAGGACCCCAGCGCCATCTTGATCCGGGTCCTGGGAGGGAGGAAGCCCTCAGAGCAGCGCGATCACATCGCGCTGCTCTGAGGATCTCAGGGGGCGCGCAGGGAGCCCCCACCCTGCGCGATCCTCCCCTGTGCCCCCAGTACACCGCGATCATGTTTGATCGCGGTGTGCAAGGGTTAATGTGCCGGGAGCGGTCCGTGACCGCTCCTGACACACAGTCACGGGTGTCAGCTGTGATAATCAGCTGACACCCGGCGGCGATGACGTACTATCCCGTCCATGGTCAGAATGGCACGGGTTTTATGGACGGGATAGTACGTCTAATGTCAGAGAGGGGTTAAAGGAGCACTTTCCCTCCCATCAAAGTTTTTATCCTTTTAATATATTGCACTCATCATATTATATAGCACCGTGTACTTACAATTAGAGTTGAGCGAAACAGGTCGGTCAGATTCATAAGTCGCCGACTTACGTTAAAGTCGAGTTTCGCTGAGCAAAACCCGACCATAGCGTGAAGTCGGCCATGCGGTCGCCGACCCGAGCGCCAAAGTCAGTTTTCCCATAATGCTTGCAGGTGCCTTTTTTCAGCCAATGAGCAAGGACGTACACTGTGGGCAATGAGATGACATGTGCAGTGTCCACCACCATCTTAGAGATGGGCATTGCAGTGATAGGCTTGCTTTGGGGGCGTCATAGTGTCTATAAAAGCACTGACCGCCGACCTCCGTTTTACTTCTGCCGATCTTAACAGTAGAGAGAGGTTGCTGACGCTGTTTATCAGTAGGGAGAGAGTTAGGGCAGGAAAGAGAAGTTCTTATGTGCTTAAAGATAGCAGCACACAATAGGGAAAATTTAAAACTAAACATTTATTTCATCAAAAAACGTTAAAAAACGGACACATATATAACATCCTCAACCAAAAAATAGTATAAAAGAGGATATTTGATATACCCTGAGAGATAGGTATAGTCAATTATAGGGAGAATTAGATATGCATTAAATGTACTAACCCTGTACCACTAGAGTTATGCATATTTTTCAAAAAATTATTAGATACCTCTATATTTATCCAAATTTGAAGAACAATATATGGGGAGAGAGTATATATGAACAGCTATGCAAACTCATTAATATAGACGTAATATCAATTCTGCACCGCTAGAATTGCAAATAAACAATTGTATCTCAACCCTGCACCGCTAGAGTTGGCCTTTCATTGTATAGAACATATAACATATTAAGAAAGATGGAACGCTCTCACCCATTTAAAGAGGCATTTTCAATTCATCTCCTATAACAAGTAATTCTCTGGATATGACCAGACTGTATAAAGCCCTTTCCCAACGCGTTTCTTCCATCAGGATTCATCAGGGATATGGCACAAATGAATCATGCTTGCACAGCATGTATCTCTCATAGGGCTATGTGAAAATGCCTCTTTAAATGGGTGAGAGTCAATTCTTTGAATTGCTGCATCAAAATCATTCTTATGTGCTTATGCTGAAAGCATACTGAGCCTGAAGCGTCTGTCTGTGACTCCGGAAATATATACTGAGATTAAACAATTTTCCCCTATACTGTAAACACCTGGTATCTTCAGATACAGTACCCTTTTTCTGCTTTTTATATTCTGGTCTAATCCATACTGAGCATGAGAGCGTCTGTGTGTGATTCCGGAAATATATACGGAGATTTACAATTTTCCCCTATACTATAAACACCTGGTATCTTCAGATACAGTACCCTTTTTCTGCTTTTTATATTCTGGTCTAATCCATACTGAGCATGAGAGCGTCTGTGTGTGACTCCGGAAATGTATACGGAGATTTACAATTTTCCCCTATACTATATACACCTGGTATCTTCAGATACAGTACCCTTTTTCTGCTTTTTATATTCTGGTCTAATCCATACTGAGCCTGAGAGATTCCTGTCTGTGACTCCGGAAATATATACGGAGATTTACAATTTTCCCTTATACTATATACACCTGGTATCTTCAGATACAGTACCCTTTTTCTGCTTTTTATATTGTGGTCTAATCCATACTGAGCCTGAGAGCGTCTGTCTGTGACTCCGGAAATATATACGGAGATTTAAATTTTACCCTATGCTATATACACCTGGTATCTTCTGATACAATACCTTTTTCTGCCTTTTTTATTATGGTCAAATCCATACTGAGAGAGCGTTTGTGTGTGACTCTGGAAATATATATGGAGATTTACAATTTTCCCCTATACTATATACACCTGGTATCTTCAGATACAGTACCCTTTTTCTGCTTTTATATTCTGGTCTAATCCATACTGAGCCTGAGAGCGTCTGTCTGTGACTCCGGAAATATATACGGAGATTTACAATTTTCCCCTATACTATATACACCTGGTATCTTCAGATACAGTACCCTTTTTCTGCTTTTTATATTCTGGTCTAATCCATATTGAGAGAGCGTTTGTGTGTGACTCCGGAAATATATACGGAGATTTACAATTTTACCCTATACTATATACACCTGGTACCTTCAGTTACAGTACCCTTTTTCTGCTTTTTATATTCTGGTCTAATCCATACTGAGCCTCAGAGCGTCTGTCTGTGATTCCGGAAATATATACGGAGATTTACAATTTTCCCCTATACTATATACACCTGGTATCTTCAGATACAGTACCCTTTTTCTGCTTTTTATATTCTGGTCTAATCCATACTGAGCCTGAGAAGTCTGTCTGTGAACCGGAAATATATACGGAGATTTACAATTTTCCCCTTAATATAAACACCTGGTATCTTCAGATACAGTACCTTTTTCTGCTTTTTTATTACGGTCATAATCCATACTGAGTGAGAGCGTTTGTCTGTGACCCGGAAATATATACGGAGATTTACAATTTTCCCCTATACTATATACACCTGGTACTTCAGATACAGTACTTTTTTCTGCTTTTTTATTATGGTCTAAATCCATACTGAGAGAGCGTTGTCTGTGACTCCGAAATATATACGAGAAAACAATTTTCCCCTATACTACATAACACCTGGTACTTCAGATACAGTACCCTTTTTCTGCTTTTTATATTCTGGTCTAATCCATACTGAGCATGAGAGCTTGTCTGTGTAACCTGAAATATATACTGAGATTAACAATTTTCCCCTATACTATAAACACCTGGTATCTTCAGATACAGTACCCTTTTTCTGCTTTTTATATTCTGGTCTAATCCATACTGAGCATGAGAGCGTCTGTGTGTGAACTCTGGAAATGTATATCGGAGATTTACAATTTTCCCCTCATACTATAACACCTGGTATCTTCAGATACAGTACCCTTTTTCTGCTTTTTATATTCTGGTCTAATCTATACTGAGCATGAGAGCGTCTTGCTGTGACTCGAAATTATACGGAGATTTACAATTTTCCCCCATACTATATACATCTGGTTCTTCAGATACAGTACCCTTTTTGTTTTTATATTCTGGTCTAATCATACTGAGCCTCAGAGCGATCAGCTGTGACTCTGGAAAATATATACGGAGATTTACAATTTTCCCCTATACTATATACACTGGTATTCTTGATACAGTACCCTTTTTTGGTTTTATATTCTGGTCGAATCCATACTGAGCCTAGAGCTACTGTCTGTACTCTGGAAATAATACGGAGATTTACAATATTCCCCTATACTATATACACCTGGTATCTTTGATACAGTACCCTTTTTCTGCTTTTTATATTCTGATGAATCCATACTGAGCCTGAGAGCTCTGTCTGTATCGGAAATAATACGGAGATTTACAATATTCCCCTATACTATATACACCTGGTATCTTCAGATACAGTACCCTTTTCTGCTTTTTATATTCTGATCTAATCCATACTGAGCCTGAGTGCGTCTGTCTGTGATCCGGAAATATATACTGAGATCAACAATTTTCCCCTATACTATATACACCTGGTATCTTCAGAAACAGTACCCTTTTCTGCTTTTTATATCTGGTCATAATCCATACTGAGCCTGAGGCGTCTAGTCTGTGACTCGAAATATATACGAGTTTTACAATTTTCCCCTATACTATATACACCTGGTATCTTCAGAACAGTACCCTTTTTCTGCTTTTTATATTCTGGTCTAATCCATACTGAGCATCAGAGCGTCTATCTGTGATTTCTGAAAATATACGGAGATTTACAATTTTCCCCTATACTATATACACCTGGTATCTTTCGATACAGTACCCTTTTTCTGCTTTTTATATTCTGGTCTAATCCATACTGAGCTAGAGCGTCTGTCTGTGACTCTGGAAATATATACGGAGATTTAAATTTTCCCTATACTATATACACCTGGTATCTTCTGATACAGTACCTTTTTCTGCCTTTTTTATTACTGGTCTAAATCCATACTGAGAGAGCGTTTGTGTGTGACTCCGGAAATATATACGGAGATTTATATTTTACCCTATGTATAAACACCTGTTATCTTCAGATACAGTACCTTTTTCTGCTTTTTTATTCGGTCAATCCATACTGAGCTGAGAAGTCTGTGTGTGACTCCGAAATATATACGGAGATTTACATTTTCCCCTTATATATAACACCTGGTATCTTCTGATATAGTACCCTTTTTTCTGCTTTTTTATTACGGTCAAATCCATACTGAGAGAGTCTGTTGTGACTCCGGAAATTATACGGAGATTTACAATTTTCCCCTTACTATATACACCTGGTATCTTCAGATACAGTACCTTTTTTCTGCCTTTTTATATTAGGTCTAATCCATACTGAGAGAGCTTTCTGTGTGTGACTTCGGAAATGTATAGGAGATTTACAATTTTCCCTATACTATATACACTGGTTTTCTTCAGAACAGTACACTTTTTCTGTTTTTATATTGTGGTCTCATCCATACTGAGCCTCAGAGCGTCTAGGCTGTGACTTCGAAAATATATACGGAGATTTGCAATTTTCCCCTATACTATATACACCTGGTATCTTGTGATACAGTACCCTTTTTCTGCTTTTTATATTCTGGTCTAATCCATACTGAGCCTGAGAGCTTCTGTCTGTAACTCCGGAAATACATACGGAGATTTACAATATTCCCCTATACTATATACACCTGGTATCTTCAGATACAGTACCCTTTTTCTGCTTTTTATATTCTGGTCTAATCCATACTGAGCCTGAGAGCGTCTGTCTGTGACTCCGGAAATATATACGGAGACTTACAATTTTCCCCTATACTATATACACCTGGTATCTTCAGATACAGTACCCTTTTCTGCTTTTTATATTCTGGTCTAATCCATACTGAGCCTGAGCGCGTCTGTCTGTGACTCCGGAAATATATACTGAGATTAAACAATTTTCCCCTATACTATAAACACCTGGTATCTTCAGATACAGTACCCTTTTTCTGCTTTTTATATTCTGGTCTAATCCATACTGAGCATGAGAGCGTCTGTGTGTGACTCCGGAAATATATACGGAGATTTACAATTTTCCCCTATACTATATACACCTGGTATCTTCAGATACAGTACCCTTTTTCTGCTTTTTATATTCTGGTTTAATCCATACTGAGCCTCAGAGCGTCTGTGTGTGACTCCGGAAATATATACGGAGATTTACAATTTTCCCCTATACTATATACACCTGGTATCTTCAGATACAGTACCCTTTTTCTGCTTTTTATATTCTGGTCTAATCCACACTGAGCCTGAGAGCGTCTATCTGTGACTTTGAAAATATATACGGAGATTTACAATTTTCCCCTATACTATATACACCTGGTATCTTCAGATACAGTACCCTTTTTCTGCTTTTTATATTCTGGTCTAATCCATACTGAGCATCAGAGCGTCTGTCTGTGACTCTGGAAACATATACGAGATTTACAATTTTCCCCTATACTATATACACCTGGTATCTTCAGATACAGTACCCTTTTTCTGCTTTTTATATTCTGGTCTAATCCGTACTGAGCCTGAGAGATTCTGTCTGTGACTTCGGAAATATATACGGAGATTTAAATTTTACCCTATGCTATATACACCTGGTATGTTCTGATACAGTACCTTTTTCTGCCTTTTTTACTATGGTCAAATCCATACTGAGAGAGCATTTGTGTGTGACTCCTGTGGTGTAATGACCCTGATGCAGCTAGGCGGCACTGTGTATGGCCCTCGGGATATGCATGGAGGCATGTGATGGATGGACGTTAAGTATCACAGAGGTGGGGTGGCCCTGTGATGGAAGCCTGGATATGTTTGTTCAGGAGATCTACTATTGAGAGCTGTGCTGTATATTGGGAGGCTTCCAGGTGACTAGGAGAGCTGGGCGGGTCCAGTCACCTACAAACCCACCCAAGGGGTATGTGTCTGAATACCCAAGATAAAACCTGTATGTAATAGTGTGTATCTGAAGGACCTGTGATGAGGTCATGATCAGGTGACCTAACCATGTGATCCTGACCTCACATGTGGGCGGGTTACACCTATGTAACTGAGTTGTGTTTGCACCTGTGGAGAGAGTGTGTGGGAGTCTGCCAGTGTGGACAGACTTCCATATATGTGTCCTGGCGGGACATTACAGAGAGGACTCTGTGTCCATGAGGATTGAGGCTCCAGGCAGGTGCTGAAGCACTGAAGACTTGTACTATATGTGCTTTGAGGTTTATGAAGCAATAAACCATGAACTTTTGATATAAAAGTGCATCCTGATTACCTCTGTCGCAGCCGAGTGATTGGAAACCTTACAATTGGTGGAGAATGCGGGCAGCGGCCCAAGGAGCACATGTTCCAGGACTGGGAATGAGGAATCGGATGCAGGAACGGACGGTCTGTGAAAACCGTGAGTGTGACCAGTGGTCACGAATAAACTGTGCATTTATGTTGATCTGGTGCCTCTGAAGATATGAGGTATCTGAAGACGCTGTTAAGCAGTGGTGACAGACAGGAGTCTGTGTTATGTTGACCGGGGTCATTGAAAAGTGAAGTAAGGAAAAAAGCATGCTGAGATAATACCTCAGAGGAGGTGTCCGGAAACCTGCGTGGCCAGCAGGTAACAGACAGGAGTCTGTGTTGTACTGACGGGTCAGTGAGACTGTTTTTCCTTTGTGGGATGCCTCTATGAGAAAAGGAGGTGTCCGGAAAATCTCTGTGGCAAAGAGTGACAGACAGGAGTCTGTGGTGTGCTGACGGGTCAGTGAGAAAGACTGTATTTTTTGTGTTTGCTGGGTACCTCTGAGGCTGAGGTCTCCAGGAACCTGTGTGGCTGAAGCCAACAGGGGACCGTTTTGACAACCGTGTTGGGCTGATCGGGATCAGTGAGAAGAGTTGGTGAGAAACGATTTTTTTTTCTTTTTGGTGTTTTTTTTTCCTTCTGGAACACGTGTGAGGTGTGTGCTGTGGCTCATGGAGTCATGAAGGTGACAAGCGGCTGGCTGTGACTCGTGGGGTCACGAAGGTGACAAGCGGCAAGACAGCGCAGCGTGCAGAGACTTATGGTAGCAGGAGCTACAGTGATCTTGCAGCAAGAGGTTCTGCAGCAGCAAGAGCTGCAGTGGCAGCAGCGGCTTGTGCGCGGTAGCCGGAGGTGCTGGCAGAAGGTGACAGTACCAGCAGGAGCTGGGGAGATACCATAAGGACATCAGAGGTCCAGAGTGGGTGACCTCTTAAAGTGACAGTACCAGCCCCGAGAGACATAAGGGTCTGTGCGAACTGGGGTCTGGTAGAGCCGTGGGGGGAGTGCCACGGTGTATAACCCAAGGAGGGGTGATGGCCCAAAAGGGGGCGGAGTCCCAAAAGGGGGTGGCAACCCAAAAGGGGATGATGGCCCAAAAGGGGGCGGCAACCCAAAAGGGGGCGGTTGGCAAAAAGGGGGTGGAGGATCCCAACGTTAAAGGGGAGGTTCAGACAAACTGTTGCCCGAGACAAATATCTTATATGTGTCCAGTCTGCCTTAGGAACTATCCGCCCGGCACATTACTATGGGGGTGTGCTCTGCAGATACACGATGACGAGGTGGTAGTTAAGACCTCTAGAACGGACACCCGGTTAGAGGGTAACGGGAGGGGCCCCGAGAGTGACTCCTGTGCAGACTGTGACTCGACTGTAAGGGAAAGCGAGTGCAGTAAGGTGGAGCCGAGTAAAAATGGTCGATCTTCCTCTCGCCGCAGGGGCCGCGGAAAGGCGGGACAGGCTACATCCTCTAAGAAGAGAAATGATGAGGAAGAGTCAGGGTCAGGTACTGGTCAGGTTACTATCCTTGATAAAGAGGCCATGTTATCTCTGACAAATCCCAGCACAGAAGTAGGGCTGGAGGTAGATCAGACCTGTAGTAGATCCACATCTGCAATGCCCGGAAAGGGTGAAATGGCTCAGTATGATGAAGACTCCAGGGTACCGGAGGCAGAGCTGGAGCTCTCTGAAGTTACTAAGAGTCGTGAGACAGTTGAAGCTGCGGATGCCGGAACAGGCGAAACTCTGAAGAAGCAGAGTGTGAGTGGACAAGAGTGCCCATCTGAAATGGTGATTAACCCCTTCACCCCCAAGGGTGGTTTGCACGTTAATGACCGGGCCAATTTTTACAATTCTGACCACTGTCTCTTTATGAGGTTATAACTCTGGAACGCTTCAACGGATCTTCGCGATTCTGAGATTGTTTTCTCGTGACATAATGTACTTCATGTTAGTGGTAAAATTTCTTCGATATAACTTGCGTTTATTTTTGAAAAAAAACGCAAATATGGCGAAAATTTTTAAATTTTGCAATTTTCAAACTTTGAATTTTTATTCCCTTAAAACAGAGAAATATATCACACAAAATAGTTAAGAAATAACATTTTCCACATGTCTACTTTACATCAGCACAATTTTGGAACCAAAATTTTTTTTTGTTAGGAAGTTATAAGGGTTAAAAGTTGACCAGCGATTTCTCATTTTTACAACAAAATTTACAAAGCCATTTTTTTTAGGGACCACCTCACATTTGAAGTCACTTTGAGGGGTCTATATGGCAGAAAATACCCAAAAGTGACACCATTCTAAAAACTTCACCCCTCAAGGTACTCAAAACCACATTCAAGAAGTTTATTAACCCTTCAGGTGCTTCACAGTAACTAAAGCAACGTGGAAGGAAAAAATGAATATTTTACTTTTTAGCCACAAAAATGATCTTTTACAAACTTTTTTTTTATTTTCACAAGGGTAAAAGGAGAAAATGGACAGATAAGGTTGTTATGCAATTTCTCCTGAGTACGCCAATACCCCATATGTGGGGGAAAACCACTGTTTGGGCACACGGCAGAGCTCGTAAGGGAAGGAGCGACGTTTGACTTTTTCAAACTAAAATTGGCTGGAATTTAGATTGGATGCCATGTCGCGTTTGGAGAGCCCCTGATGCGCCTAAACAGTGGAAACCCCCCACAAGTGACACCATTTTGGAAACTAGACCCCCTAAGGTACTTATCTAGATCTGTTGTGAGCACTTTGAACCCTCAAGTGTTTCACAAAAGTTTATAAAGCCTGGGTGTGAAAAAAAAAAAAATCAATTTTCCACAAAAATGATTTTTTAGTCCCAAATTTTTGAATTTTCCCAAGGAAATTGGACCCCAAAAGTTGTTGTCCAATTTGTCCTGAGTACGCTGATACCCCATATGTGGGGGGGGGAAACTGTTTGGGCGCACGGCAGGGCTTGGAAAGGAAGTAGTAACGTTTTGGAATGCAGACGTTAATGGGGGTCATGTTCCGTTTGCAGTGCCCCAGATGAGCCTAAACAGTGGAAACCCCCCACAAGTGACCCCATTTTGGAAACTAGACCCCCTAAGGAACTTATCTAGATCTTTGGTGAGCACTTTGAACCCCCAAGTGCTTCACACAAGTTTATAATGCCCGGGCATGAAAATAAAAAATCCTATTTTTTTCCCACAAAAATTATCTTTTAGTCACTAATTTTTTATTTTCCCAAGGGTAACAGGAGAAATTGGACCACATAAGTTGTTGTCCAATTTGTCCTGAGTACGCTGATACCTCATATGTGGCGGGGAACCACTGTTTGGGCGCACGGCAGAGCTCGGAATGGAAGGAGCACCATTTGACTTTTTCCAACCAAAATTGGCTGGAATTGAGTTTGGATGCCATGTTGCATTTGGAGAGCCCCTGATGACCCCATTTGGGAAACTAGACCCCCTAAGGAACTTATCTAGATTTTTGATGAGCAATTTGAACCCCCAAGTGCTTCACACAAGTTTATAACGTAGAGCCGTAAAATTTAAAAATCATATTTTTTCCACAAAAATGATCTTTTCACCCCAATTTTTATTTTTCCAAGGGTAACAAGACTCCAAAAGTTATTGTGCAATTTGTCCTGAGTGCGCTGATACCCCATATGTGGGGGTAAACCACTGTTTGGGTGCATGGCAGAATTTGGAAGGGAAGGAGCGCCGTCTGACTTTTTCAACGCAGAATTGGCTGGACGCCATGTCGTGTTTGGAGAGCTCCTGATCTGCCTAAACAGTGGAAACCCCATAAATGACACCATTTTGGAAACTAGACCCCTCAAGGAACTTATCTAGATGTGTGGTGAGAACTTTGAACCCCCAGGTGTTTCACTAAAGTTTATAACGTACAGCCGTAAAATAAAAAACCCTTTTTTTTTTTTACAAAAATGATTTTTTCGCCCCCAAAATTTTATTTTCACAAGGGTAACAGAAGAAATTGGAAGCAAAAGTTGTTGTCCAATTTGTCCTGAGTACACTGATACCCAATATGTGGGCGAAAACTACTGTATGGGCACACGTCGGGGCTCGGAAGGGAAGTAGTGACGTTTTGGATTGCAGACTTTGATGGAATGGTCTGGGGGCGTCATGTCACATTTGGAGAGCCCCTGATGCACCTAAACAGTGGAAACCTCCCACAAGTGACCCCATTTTGGCAAATAGACCCCACAAGGAACTTATTTAGATGTGTGGTGAGCACTTTGAACCCCAAAGTGCTTCACAGAAGTTTATAACGCACAGCCGTAAAAATAAAAAATCCTTTTTTTTTTTACAAAAATGATTTTTTCGCCCCCAATATTTTATTTTCACAAGGGTAACAGGAGAAATTGGACCCCAAAAGTTGTTGCCCAATTTGTCCTGAGTACGCTGATACCCAATATGTGGGAGAAAACTACTGTATGGGCGCACGTCAGGGCTCGGAAGGGAAGTAGTGACGTTTTGGATTGCAGACTTTGATGGAATGGTCTGGGTGCGTCATGTCGCATTTGGAGAGCCCCTGATGGCCTAAACAGTGGAAACCCCCACAAGTGACCCCATTTTGGAAAATAGACCCCACAAGGAACTTATCTAGATGTGTTGGTGAGCACTTTGAACCCCGAAGTGTTTTACAGAAGTTTATAACGCACAGCCGTAAAAATAAAAAATCTTTTTTTTTTTTTTGCAAAAATGATTTTTTCGCCCCAATATTTTATTTTTACAAGGGTAACAGGAGAAATTGGACCCCAAAAGTTGTTGCCCAATTTGTCCTGAGTACGCTGATACCCAATATGTGGGAGAAAACTACTGTATGGGTACACGTTGGGGCTCGGAAGGGAAGTAGTGACGTTTTGGATTGCAGACTTTGATGGAATGGTCTGGGGGCTCATGTCGCATTTGGAGAGCCCCTGATGCGCCTAAACAGTGGAAATCCCCAACAAGTGACCCCATTTGGAAAATAGACCCCACAAGGAACTTATCTAGGTGTGTGGTGAGCGCTATGAAGCCCCAAGTGCTTCACAGAAGTTTATAATGTACAGCCGTAAAAACAAAAAAATAATTTTTTTTGTACAAAAATGATATTTTCGCCCCAGTTTTTTTATTTTCCCAAGGGTAACAGAAGAAATAGGACAAATTGCACAATAACTCTTGGGGTCCAGAGTACGCTGATACCCCATATGTGGGGATAAACTACTGTTTGGACGCATGGCAGAGCTCAGAAGTGAAGGAGCACCATTTGACTTTTTCAACGCAGAATTGGCTGGAATTGAGATCAGACGCCATGTCACATTTGGAGAGCCCCTGATGTGCCTAAACAGCGGAAACCCCCCAATTCTAACTCCAACCCTAACCCCAACACACCCCTAACCCTAGTCCCAACCCTAACCACAAACCTAACCCTAACACACCCCTAATCCCAACCCTAACCCTAATCCTAACTTTAGCGCCAACCCTAACCCTAACTTTAGCCGCAACCCTAACCCTAACCCTAATGGGAAAATGGAAATAAATACATTTTTTTAATTTTATTATTTTTCCCTAACTAAGGGGGTGATAAAGGGGGGTTTGATTTACTATTTATAGCGGGTTTTTATGATTGGCAGGTGTCACGCTAAAAGACGCTTTTTATTGCAAAAATAGTTTTTTGCATCGCCACATTTTGAGAGCTATAATTTTTGCATATTTTGGCCCACAGAGTCATGTGAGGTCTTATTTTTTGCGGTACGAGTTGACGTTTTTATTTGTACCATTTTTGAGCAGGTGACATTTTTGATCGCTTTTTATTTCGATTTTTGGGAGGTTAGAATGAACAAAAATCAGCAATTCATGAATTTCTTTTGGGGGAGGCGTTTTTATTGTTCCACGTGTGGTAAAATTGATAAGGCAGTTTTATTCTTCGGGTCAGTACGATTATGGCGATACCTCATTTATATCATTTTTTAATGTTTTGGCGCTTTTATAGAATAAAAACAATTTTATATAAAAAATAATTATTTTTGCAACGCTTTATTCTGCGAGCTATAACTTTTTTATTTTTTCGTTTGATGATGCTGTATGGTGGCTCGTTTTTTGCGGGACAAGATGACGTTTTCAGCGGTACCATGTTTATTTATATCGGTCTTTTTAATCGCGCGTTATTCCACTTTTTGTGCGGCGGTATGATGATAAAGCATTGATTTTTTGCTTCGTTTTTTTTTTTTTTTTTTTTAAGGGGTTCACTAAAGGGGTTAACTAGTGGGACAGTTTTATAGGGGGGGTCGTTACGGATGCGGCGATACCAAATATGTGTACTTTTATTGTTTTGTTTTTTTTATTTACAGGAAGAAATGAATTTATTGGGGAATATTTTTTTTTTTTTTATTCATTTTGGATTTTTTTTTATAACATGTTTATTTTTATTTTTTTAACTTTTTTACTTTGTCCCAGGGTGGGACATCACTGTATTTTATCAAATCGCTGGTGTGACAGTGTGCACAGCACACTGTCACACCAGCGATCGCTCAGGCATAGGTGCAGGCTTCTCAGTGCCTGCTCTCAGCAGGCACTGAGGAAGCCGCCTCCCTCCAGGACCCCGGCGCCATCTTGGATCCGGGTCCTGGGAGGGAGAAAGCCCTCAGAACAGCGTGATCACATCGCTCTGGTCTGAGGGTCTCAGGGGGGCGCGCAGGGAGCCCCACCCTGCGCGATCCTCCCCTGTGCCCCCAGTACACCGCGATCATGTTTGATCGCGGTGTGCTAGGGGTTAATGTGCCGGGAGCGGTCCGTGACCGCTCCTGACACACAGTCACGGGTGTCAGCTGTGATAATCAGCTGACACCCGGCGGCGATTAGCTGCGCTCCCCTCAGGAGCGCAGCTGATCGCCTATGACGTACTATCCCGTCCATGGGCAGAATAGCACGGGTTTTATGGACGGGATAGTACGTCTAATGTCAGAGAGGGGTTAAAGAAGTGATGGTGCGACATGTGCTGGCTAAAAGAGAGCACCAGCAGGAGCTTCTCCGGAGGGAGGAGGAGTGTCGCGGCTTGGCAGAGGAGCGAGATAAAGTTCTCCGTAAGCTCAAGATGAAGAAAGAGACTAATGCCCAGCTCCAGAAATCCACGGGAGACGAAGTACAGCAAGCGAAGTGCCACGCAGATGGCCACACAAGAAATGCTGAGGTCTTGGAAAACTGTACCAACGCTCAGGATGAGGAGGTACAACAGTCTGTCCAAGAAGGTGACGGGTCCGTTTTCAAGTGTGTAATAGAGATACCCGAAGACAGGTGAGAAGTGTGTGCCATTGAGGAGGTGCATGAGGCCTTTAGAAAGGCAGTAGAAGCATGCAGTGTGAAGTGGGTGCCAGAGATGAAACAGTTGGTCATACTGTCGACTAGGGAAGTCACGATGAAGCGGGTGGCTATCCTGAGCGACATGCACCTACATTGTCTCCGCACGAAACAGGTGATCCTGTTGAGAAATAGAGAAGCCGCTCGACGTCTGGAGCAAGTAAGAAAGACTCAAAATCAGCTTGGCTTGATGGAAGACATCGTTCAAGTGCCCAGAGGTCTGGTGAAGAAGGTCATCGGAAGACTTGGGAAAATGATGCAGGAGATGGTGAATAGGTCCGTGTGACGAGAGTCCGGATTCCTGCTGATGACGCAGTCCAGGTCAGGGGTGAAGACGGGATGGTTCCGTTCCTCGTTGTCGGATCCAGGGAGAGCCTTGGGAATATCCGGATGCTCCTGGAGTATCGTGTGTCATACCTGAGAGAAGTAGAGCAGCTACGACTTGAGAGGGACCAGGTCAACAGAAACCTACGGGAAATGGAAAGAAGATGGTCGCCACCTTCAACCCGTGGTAGTGAGAGGCGAAGAGGTTCGCTTAAGACGAGAAGTCCTCAAGCTGGAGATAATACAGGAAATAGTGATGCCTCAGTTAGCTCAGTGATGAGTGACCTAAGCAGGAGACCCTGTAGTGGACGAAATGAAAAGGACTCAGACCAGACAGGACGTATGGGTGCAAGTGAATTGCGACGCCGTACTGACCGCTGGGGATGTGGGTGGTCTGACAGGGGGGCCTCGTCAGCAACAGATGTGACAGAGTCGGAGGACAGACGCCTACCAAAGAGATTAGTAGCAGGGTCCGACTTAGAGAGACGGTTTGACTGGCAGAGACGACCGAGAAGGTTCTCTGGTCGGGTAAAAGTGTTCAACCCCACAAGTTTGAACAGAGGGGGTAGGTATGTGGTGTAATGACCCCTGATGCAGCTAGGGGGCACTGTGTATGGCTCTCGGGATATGCATGGAGGCATGTGATGGATGGACGTTATGTATCACAGAGGTGGGTGGCCCTGTGATGGAAGCCTGAGCATGTTTTGTTCAGCAGATCTACTGTTGAGAGCTTTGCTGTATATTGGGAGGCTTCCAGGTGACTAGGAGAGCTGGGCGGGTCCAGTCACCTACAAACCCACCCAAGGGGTATGTGTCGGAATACCCAAGATAAAACCTGTATGTAATAGTGTGTATCTGAAGGACCTATGATGAGGTCATGATCAGGTGACCTAACCATGTGATCCTGACCTCACATGTGGGCGGGTTACACCTATGTAACTGAGTTGTGTTTGCACCTGTGGAGAGAGTGTGTGGGAGTCTGCCAGTGTGGACAGACTTCCATGTATGTGTCCTGGCGGGACATTACAGAGAGGACTCTGTGTCCATGAGGAGTGAGGCTCCAGGCAGGAGCTGAAGCACTGAAGACTTGTACTATATGTGCTTTGAGGTTTATGAAGCAATAAACCATGAACTTTTGATACAGTACCCTTTTTCTGCTTTTTATATTCTGGTCTAATCAATACTGAGCCTGAGAAAGTCTGTCTGTGACTCCGGAAATATATACGGAGATTTACAATTTTCCCCTTAACTACATACACCTGGTATCTTCTGATATAGTACCTTTTTTCTGCCTTTTTTATTACGGTCAAATCCATACTGAGAGAGCGTTTGTGTGTGACTCCGGAAATATACACGGAGATTTAAAATTTTCCCCTATATTATATACACCTGGTACCTTCAGATACAGTACCCTTTTTCTGCTTTTTATATTCTGGTCTAATCCATACTGAGCCTGAGAGCGTCTATCTGTGACTTCGAAAATATATACGGAGATTTACAATTTTCCCCTATACTATATACACCTGGTATCTTCAGATACAGTACCCTTTTTCTGCTTTTTATATTCTGGTCTAATCCATACTGAGCCTGAGAGCGTCTGTCTGTGACTCCGGAAAAATATACTGAGATTAAACAATTTTCCCCTATACTATAAACACCTGGTATCTTCAGATACATTACCCTTTTTCTGCTTTTTATATTCTGGTCTAATCCATACTGAGCATGAGAGCGTCTGTGTGTGACTCCGGAAATATATACGGAGATTTACAATTTTCCCCTATACTACATACACCTGGTATCTTCAGATACAGTACCCTTTTTCTGCTTTTTATATTTTGAGCCTCAGAGCGTCTGTGTGTGACCCCGGAAATATATACGGAGATTTACAATTTTCCCTATACTACATACACCTGGTATCTTCAGATACAGTACCCTTTTTCTGCTTTTTATATCCTGGTCTAATCCATACTTAGCCTGAGAGCGTCTATCTGTGACTTCGAAAATATATACGGAGATTTACAATTTTCCCCTATACTATATACACCTGGTATCTTCAGATACAGTACCCTTTTTCTGCTTTTTATATTCTGGTCTAATCCATACTTTGCCTGAGAGCGTCTATCCGTGACTTCAAAAAATATATACGGAGATTTACAATTTTCCCCTATACTATATACACTTGGTATCTTCAGATACAGTACCCTTTTTCTGCTTTTTATATTCTGGTTTAATCCATACTTAGCCTGAGAGCGTCTATCTGTGACTTCGAAAATATATACGGAGATCTACAATTTTCTCCTATACTATATACACCTGGTATCTTCAGATACAGTACCCTTTTTCTGCTTTTTTATATTCTGGTCTAATCCATACTGAGCCTGAGAGATTCTGTCTGTGACTCCGGAAATATATACGGAGATTTACAATTTTCCCCTATACTATATACACCTGTTATCTTCAGATACAGTACCCTTTTTCTGCTTTTTATATTGTGGTCTAATCCATACTGAGCCTGAGAACATCTGTCTGTGACTCCGGAAATATATACGGAGATTTAAATTTTACCCTATGCTATATACACCTGTTATCTTCTGATACAGTACCTTTTTCTGCCTTTTTTATTACGGTCAAATCCATACTGAGAGAGCGTTTGTGTGTGACTCCGGAAATATATACAGAGATTTACTATTTTCCCCTATAGTATAAACACCTGGTATCTTCAGATACAGTACCCTTTTTCTGCTTTTTATATTCTGGTCTAATCCATACTGAGCCTGAGAAAGTCTGTCTGTGACTCCGGAAATATATACGGAGATTTACAATTTTCCCCTTAACTATATACACCTGGTATCTTCTGATATAGTACCTTTTTTCTGCCTTTTTATTACGGTCAAATCCATACTGAGAGAGCGTTTGTGTGTGACTCCGGAACTGTATATGGAGATTTACAATTTTCCCCTATACTATATACACCTGGTATCTTCAGATACAGTACACTTTTTCTGCTTTTTATATTCTGGTCTAATCCATACTGAGCCTGAGAGCGTCTATCTGTGACTTCGAAAATATATACGGAGATTTACAATTTTCCCCTTAACTATATACACCTGGTATCTTCTGATATAGTACCTTTTTTCTGCCTTTTTTATTACGTTCAAATCCATACTGAGAGAGCGTTTGTGTGTGACTCCGGAAATGTATATGGAGATTTACAATTTTCCCCTATACTATGTACACCTGGTATCTTCAGATACAGTACCCTTTTTCTGCTTTTTATATTCTGGTCTAATCCATACTGAGCCTCAGAGCGCCAGGCTGTGACTCTGGAAATATATACGGAGATTTACAATTTTCCCCTATACTATATACACCTGGTATCTTGTGATACAGTACCCTTTTTCTGCTTTTTATATTCTGGTCTAATCCATACTGAGCCTGAGAGCTTCTGTCTGTAACTCCGGAAATACATACGGAGATTTACAATATTCCCCTATACTATATACACCTGGTATCTTCAGATACAGTACCCTTTTTCTGCTTTTTATATTCTGGTCTAATCCATACTGAGCCTGAGAGCATCTGTC
Organism: Oophaga sylvatica; assembly: GCA_033576555.1. NCBI lineage: Eukaryota > Metazoa > Chordata > Amphibia > Anura > Dendrobatidae > Oophaga > Oophaga sylvatica. Next base: position 91 of record JARQOD010007590.1, on the reverse strand, counting down.
TGTGACTCCGGAAATATATACGGAGACTTACAATTTTCCCCTATACTATATACACCTGGTATCTTCAGATACAGTACCCTTTTCTGCTTTT